>PVJD01005419.1:0-116129 GCA_004026545.1 Mormoops blainvillei
GCAGCAACACAGGCCTCCAGAAAGGAGAGCATGTCTGTTTGTCAATGTCATGGTGAACAGCAGAAATTTGGCATTTCACAGATCTGGGCTTGAATCCTGGCTCTTCAACTAACTAGCCAGTCCTTACACAAGTTATTTCATCTCTACAAGTCTCTTCTTTCTCCTCTGTGGAATGGGTGTGGCAGGAGGCCTGGGGAGGCCTCTGTGTGTGTACACATGTGTCAAATTAAACTACAGATATGTGCAGCTGGAAGGACGTGTGTGCGTATGTGGAGGGGAGACTTGCTTTCAGAACTCCGGAGATATTCTGGGAGCTGGGATGAAGGTTCTAACTCCTTCTCCCATTATCCAAAATTCCAGAAACCTGTATGAGTGGACAGGTGCAATGGCTAGGGAAGGACAACAAAGCCCTGTCCCTAATCCTCAAAAGGTTCCAGCCCCGTGATAGAGGGAACACACTACGGACTACTGTCTAGGTCCAGCTCCTGGAATAGGCTTCCATCTGGCAGAGCGGATCTAAGGACTAAGAGATCCCAGGAAAATATGGTTTGAAGCCCCTTCCCTGGGCATGGCAATGGGACGTAGGAACAGTAGAGAGGATCAGCTTTCTCTTAAGAGCTGGAGGTCCACCAACAACCGTGACAGCCCCTGGAACCTGGAGACCTGAAATAGTCCTGGGTCACCTGGACGCTTGGAAGGAGTCACCTGCATTCAGATGGTGTCTTTTGAGAGGCTGTGACAATCGGCGCTAAGCACTGATAGGAGTCCAGAGGTGCGGGGTAGTCCCTTCCACATCGGCCTGTGTGTGTGTGTGTGCAGGGGCGCAGTAAATGAATACTGAGTGAACCTGAGTGCCTTTCCGGTGACAAACAAGAAGCTCCAGCCTGGGGGTGTGGAGGTCTGATTGTGTGCAAGTCTAACCACTAGCTCACTTCCTATCTTGATCACACTTTCCTCATCTATAAAATGAGTTGAACCTCTTCTTAAGGCCCCTTCCAATCACAGTGGCCTGTAGATATCTTTTGTTATTTCATTTTTGGTTCCCACTCACTTTCTGAAGACTTCTTCCCAGCTCTGAATCTGTTCACTGTGAGGAGCTGTGAGGTTAGCTTTGCACACATGTAAGAACAGAATTACCAGGTATGAGATCCCATAACCCAGACATCCATCGGAGAGCACATGTTCTGTGTATGCCATTTATTGTTGATTCTGTGCACCAAATTTATTACAAGCAGCATCCAGCAAAGACAGACCCCCAACCCTGCCCTCCAGGGCTCATACTCTACAAAATCCCGGGGGGCCTAGAAATCTCTAAGTGCATCACCAAGCTCCTGGGACTATTTGCAATGATTCTCTAAGCAAGGCAAACATGATCTACTTTTGAAGGCAGCATGACGGCACTGGGTTGGTGAGAACAATCCACCCTTAGGCCAAGGAGAGAACATAGACTGGGAGGTCTCTGGCCTGGGGAACACCTGCTCACCCTCTCTGAAACGGCTTCCTCCCCTAGACTACCACTGCCTCCCTAACAACCCAGATTCAGTTCTGACGGTGGGATCCGCGGGCTGAATTCTTTGAGAGGGTTGCAGCTAAAGGCTGGGATATATCCACTGTCTATTAACCAACTCTAGTCATCTAGTTATCTCAAGCTGTCTGCTCTCCAAAAGCTTCCTGAGTTTAGAAATAGATTCCTGCAACTGCTTTACCCTGACATCTGGAAGGTGGTGAAAACTGTTGTTGCCCATGAAGAGTTCTGAAAACTGTGTTGTCCCTTTAAATTCTGAAGAAGGAGACAATATACACACAGCCTAACAATTTCCATGAGAGGGGCCAGTTTTTCTTTAATGGATGGATGAGTTTAATTGTTTCCTGTATTTACAAGGGAATGTGTATCCACACAGTACCAGGTGAGGATTCAGTGGCTAAGACTCTAGGGAACAAAAGGAGAGTGACTCCCGTTTTCTTTGGTTTAATGATGAAAGCCCAGCACAGGCCATGAGGTCTTGTACAAAGTTTCAAGAGAGAAGGAAAACCCACAATATATTGAATAACGTTGCCGAAGAACGGCAGTTTTAGACCCTATCATGAGGGGACAGGCCGGTACTCATGCACGGGGGTGTTGTGAGGGTTAAAAAGAAAATGCCTGTGAAGTGCTTTAAAGGGTAACTATGCACAGCAAGCATTTTTGAAAAGCAGTGGTTCCCCCTGGTTTTTATTATCTTTCCTCCAACACTGACCCTCCACTCCAAAAGCAGGCTACTGGCACTGGCAGGCTGACCTAGAAGCCCGTGAGTAGAGGGAGAAAGTGAAGTGAACTCTGTGCCCTACCTCGACTTTGGATGGCAGCGGGAGAGTGGCCAAGTGACTCACTCCAGCTCTGAGAAGGGAGCAAATGCATTGTCCTGTTGGAAAGAAAACTACCCAGCTTTTCTGGCAGCTCCCTGACCAGACAACACGGTTCAGAGAAGCCAAAAGACCTGTCGAGGAAGAAGAGGCTGGACGGTTCCCTCCAATCCACTCTGATGGCAGAAAGGAAAAGGCAAGCTCAGAAAGTCAGATAAAAGTTCTACTGCCCCCACCTGGGGTGCTCCTGGGTGGGGTCAACTGAGCACAGCTGCCCTCAGGCCAGCTTTGGCCCAGGGACACATGTTGACATCATGGGCCCGAGCGGAAGGTACTGCAATGTCATAGCCAGTGCTGAAGATACCTAGGGGTTCTGGGTTCAGATTAGCAGGACACACTGAATGAAGAGGACTCATTCCTCACCTCTCTGCCACCTCTGGCCCACTTGCGCTTCCACACAATGAGACGTTGGCACCAACTCATAAGGAGGACCTTGAGGAATGCAGTGCCAAACCATGCTTCCTGTCTGAAACGGGGAAGGTCGAGCTTCCTTCTTTGGCCTCAGGATCAATACGGCAGACTACCATCAGAGGAATAACGTGCGTGCCCCAAGCTCTGAGCTCACATCTTTTCGGGCCCCAGCAAGACTTGGCAAATGTCTACTGGTTGCTACAAATATTTTGAAAACAGTTTGGAGACCCAGATTTATCCTGGGGAGATGATGTCTTTTGCCTCTGACAAGCCCTATCTCTCTCAGATTCACTGGAACAGAGTAAAAAGGTACCAAGAACACTAGCTCTTGTACACATCTCTTCCTGGATGCTTTTTGCTGGGGACCTGTCAGCATCCTTCTGCTAACCCAGGGAGATTTCTTCACTTGGCTTATGGGGCAGAGGAAACCAGTAAGAGCCGGTCAGGATTAATGGCAGATTTCCAAATCTTTATAGTGTTGTTTATAGTTCTTTCCTGGGCAGACATGGACACCTGAAATTCTCCATTTAGAACTTATACTTCTAAATCGGTAGACCGGTTGTCCACAGAAAGATATTCATTGCTATGAACACAGTTTCTTTACCAGTGTGAATATATATTTGGAAGGAAGTGTGGCAAGGGCCAGTATTCCTATGATTGTAACTCAAGGGCAGAATACCCTTGGACCAAACAACTCTGATAACCAGACCATAGGCAAGAGTTGCTCCAGAGAGTCCCCAGACCCAGTGTGACCTATTTGTGTATCCAACATTTCCTGTTATATATAAGAATTCTGAAGCTCAGTTTCTAGCTGACTATAATGTTGATGGAGAATTTCACCACCACATTAGAGGGATTGCTGGGTTCCATTACACTTGGCTGTTCAATTAAAGGATCTCATCTCTGAACTATTTCACTTCCCCCAAATGGGGAGTGAAAATTAAAAACAGATATAGGCATATCATGCCCATAAAAGGTCCAGGCTGAAGGGCCTCCAGTGAACAGCAGACAGCTTGTTGGCAGGGAAGGGTGTGTGGTTGTGTGAGCCTCTACAGTTGAGATGCTTCTGACCTGGCCAATCTGGGTGCCTCAGGGTCTGGGGTTTTAATAAAATCTTCTGTCCTGGCCAGAGGGTACCCACATCTTCTCCTCCACCCCTGGCAGCTGGACCTTTGCAAGAGCTGGCTGGGGGAAGGGGGCAGGGGAGGACCCACCCTGGCCCACGGAGAGCCAGTTCTGAGGGAAGCCCATGTCGTCTCCAGTAACAGCCCAGGGGAAAGGATAGTGGTGATGTCCTATTCCTTGATCTGCATGCTGACTACAGGGTGTGTACAGTTTGTGAAAATCCATCAAACTATGCACTTTCATGCTCCCACTTTTCTATATTCATGTTATCCTTCAATAAACAGTTAAAAGGAGAAAACCCTAGGAGTTAGGCGCAAGGACCCCCAGGCACTAGGCTGCTTTCTCCATCCAGTACCCATCAGCTGACTTTAGCATTTCGGGGAGGGCGGGGGTCAGAAATTCTACATGATTTTATTCCTCACATGACTAAAAAATTAAAAGCAAAGTTTGCAGCTTGGAAATATGATTCTCTGAAAGGCTGAACTGGTGGCACTGGTGCCTTACCTCCTTTCCCAGATAAAAATCACAAAAGAAATGCTGCCGATGGCTCTGTCTCTAGGAACTGAGCAGCAGCATCTTCCCCTCTCTGTCTTTCGTAGCATCTGGAGAGCCAGTGTGCTTGGCAGTTCTTAAGGAACCAGCTAAATGGTCTGAAGCCTTCTTCCAGGAGAAGAAAATCAAAGGAGAACTTCGTCTGAAGTGGCAGGATAGAGTCATGCCACAAATAAGAGAAACAAAAGAAGGGAAATCAACTTACAGAATATTTGGGAGAGAGGCTGTCCTAGTGGAGAACTATTTCCACAAAGTGAGCAGACATGTAATAAGTGAGTCTGCAGAGGCCAGCAGGGGCACGGCACAGGGAAGTTTGTTCTCGGAGGAGAGCTGGTGAGGCTTTGGAGGAGGGGCTTTCTTCCAGGAAGCCCAGGGATGTGAATTGGAAACCTTGCAGGGTTGGATCTCCCCGGTGGTAAGAAGGTCCTGCAAGAGCAGGTCAGGAAAAGATGGGGACACCTTCCTCTCAGAGACCAGAGAGAGGGAGCATGGGATGGCTCCATGGACCCAGGGGTGAAGGGCAAAGGATGACATTCCCAGATCCTCCAGAGGTTCCACCGTTCCCCAGCCCTGCCTCCAGCCTGCCTCTTTAACACTCATTGGGTGCCTTCATCTGCATCAGGACTGCATGGCTCCTCTTCTTACAGCAGCAACAGCAGATGCAGGCAGCCAGGGAGCAGGCAACGGCAATAATGCCAATGACAATGGCGGCAATGGCCAGCCCGCTCTGGGCCCTGGTCATGCCCCCAAAACTGCGGTCATCATTGGGCTCAATGGTGGTCAGATCGGTGAAATCCTCCACAGGGCTGATGAACTGAGTGGTGGAGTAGATGGAGGTGGATTCCGTATAGCTGGGTGTGTTCGGGTACTGTGGTGTTTCTGGGTAGCTAGGCACCTCGGGGATCACCGGGCCCTGGACACTGGGGACAGCAGTGTTGATGTTGACGATGATGAGGGACTGGCCTCGGACACTGGCTGGGCTGAAACACACCGGCAGGGTGTCTGTCCCCAACCTGGACTTGCTGAGCAAGAGCCAATTGCGGAGTGGAAGGATGTCTGAGTCACACCTCCAGGGGTTGTCATAGAGCCGAAGCTCACATAGGTTCCCCAGGTGATCAAAGATGCCCAACGGCAGGTTCTCTAGCTGGTTGTTCTGCAGCTGGATGGTCATGAGACCATTGACATTTGCAAAGATATTCCCCGGGAGCTGTCTGAGACGGTTGTTCTGCAAGGAGATGTTCTGTAGGTTGGTCAACATGCGGAAGACATTCCCGTCCAGCTCCTGCAGCGAGTTGGTGTGGAGGGACAGCTCCCGCAGCTCCGTCAGCCCATTGAAGGCACCAGGGGAGATAGAGCTGATCTGGTTGCGACTGAGGATCAGGACTTGCAACTGGTGGAGGTTGCTGAAGATGTTGTCAGGTAGAGAAGTGAGGTGGTTGTCATAGAGCCAAAGCTCTCGAAGGTTGTGCATGGGCCCAAAGATCCCCGGAGAGAGCTCCTTCAGGGAATTCCCAAAGAGTGTGAGACGGTTGAGCTGCGGCAGCTGCATGAAGATGCCGGGAGGCAGCGAGGAGATGTGGTTGTTGGACAGATAGAGATTCTGGAGGTTACGGTTGTTGTGGAAGAGGCCAGGAGAGAGCATGCCAATCTGATTCTGCTGCAGGGCCAGTTCCTGAAGGTTGCCCAGCCCATCAAAAGTGCCTACGGGGATATCTGAGAGCCTATTCTCACACAGTCGGAGGACCTGGAGGTTGCCCAGGCGCTGGAAGACCCTGGGTGAGAGTTGGGTGAGGCTGTTCTTACACAGATTGAGCTTGTTGAGGACCGCCAGGTGGTCGAAGATGCCATCGGGGATGTATTCCAAGTAGTTGCCATGCAACTGCAGCTCCTTGAGGTTGCTGAAATGGGAGAAGTGTGCCGGCTGGATCTGGACCAGCTGGTTGCTGGACAGAAGGAGTGACTCAAGGTTGTCCAGGCCCTGGAAGAGGTCGACAGGCAGAACCTGAAGCTTGTTGTTGGCGAGGCTGAGGTAACGCAGCGAGCCCAAGTTGCGGAAGGCACCAGGCATGATTTGGGACAGCTCATTCTTCTCGATCCTCAGAGCGATGAGGGCCGAGACGTTAAGGAATGGGGACTCATTGAGTTCGGTGATGTGCGTGTTGAGGATCTGCAGGCTCATGGCATTCCAGGGCAGAGGGGTGGGCACTACCACAATGCGCGCCCCAGTGCACTCCACCTGGGAGGCCCTGGAGCAGGTACACTCGCTAGGGCAGCCATAGTAGGCCAACCCTGCACCCCAGGCTTGGTAGCCCACCAACAAAAGGAGATAGTGTTTCAGTGGCATGGCCTGTACAAAGGGAGAGAGCACACAAGTCAGGGTCATATCACTGACACTACAGCTAGATATATGCCAACATCAATCTTTGGTAGCAAAAACTAGCTTGACTTTCAACCCCATCACCACATACCCAACTTATGCTCCCTATGGTCAGGTCAGCAAGTCTCTTAGCCTTCTTGCACACCTTCCTACTTCCACGCCTTTGCTCAAGCAATCCCCTCCCACTGGGAGTGCTCTTCATCCTCATCCAAATCCTTCTCATACTTCCAAGTCTAGCTCAAGTGCAGTCACCCCCAGGAAGCCTTCCCAGGTTCCATCAGTCAGCATTAGCTGCCCTCCATGCAGGTGGTCTTCCCAACCTCCACAGTGGCCCACACCACAGCAGGCTCTGAATGACATTTGTCCTCCTCTGCCACCTTCACTGATCAATAAGCATTTCAAGAGCAAGGATGTTCATCTTTCATCTCTATAGTTTCCTTAAGGCAGGAACAGTATCTTATCTGCCACTGTATCCCTTACAGTACCTGAACTTACTATTTGAACATAGTTCCTCAGGAGAGATGCAGTGGAAATAAGAACAAACAAATAGGGCCTGAACCTGGGGGAAGATGTTAAGGCCATAAACATGGTGGTCTGGTAGGAGGAGCCAAGGCAGCCCGCAGAGGCAGGACCCCTCTGCTGATCTGGTGGAAAAGGCCACAGGAAGCTGGGCTTTTCCTCTACCTGGGCTCTCCAGCCCCCCACCCCATCCCACCCCACACCCCCTCACCCGATCCCACCCCATCACTACTGCCAAAAACCTGTCTCTGTTAACCTTTGTTAATATCTTTCATATGTGCTTCATCTAGGTTTATTTCAAACAGCCTTCCAATAAAAGGAAATTATCTGCACCACTTCCTGTCTCGTTGGAAGGGGCTGCCACAGCTCAGTCTATGCCTGGGGTCTCCCTTCTGGGGACTAGTCCACAAAGAAACATTGAGTGCCCTTGAGTAAGTCCCAAAAACTTAGGAAGCGATTTGAGCGAAAGGTGGTAGGTCCAGCCGCTCCTAAAGGCATGCCGGTGGTCTGGGAATGGAGCCAAATTCACGAAGGTTCAGTGTCTGAGGTCAGGGATGATGACAATTTTATATACACATAAAATGTATAGAACATGGAGACATGGGACATGAAGACTGGTCCCTGCACCGAATAGCTAAGGACCACTATCCAGCTGTTTGGCCTTGAATGAAGTGTGAGGCCTCCTAGTTCGCCTTCATCATCTGTGAGGCAGGGATGGTAATCTCTGCCCCCTCTTGAGGCTGATGTGAGGAGCAAATGGGAGACGGAGTATGAGGTTGTCCTGTGCAAATGTGTGCAGTTGTTCCCAGCTCATGCACGACGTGAACTTTATAACAGAAAGGCCTCAAAGTGCTTCTGATTTTGGCACTCTTAGTCAAGGGACTAAGGATGTCTGTGTATGTGTAGACCATCCGTAATTTTTCATCTGAGATTCTAAGGGCTCTCTAACTCACGAAGGGTTAAGAACTGCTGTCCATACATTCTCACCACTTTACGGGGGAAACGTAGGAAGCAGGGAGACTGAGGGTCAGAACCCAGCGTGCCAGGCTCCTGGGTGAGTACTTGGACTGTTAAGGCAGCGCTTCTCCTTTTTAATGAGCAAAACCTTGAGTCAGAGGAAGGAGTTTCAGATGAAAGCATGTAAGGCACAAGCTGGCTGCGTGGAGAAGGTATTTCTCTGGTCTCAATTTGTTCCCCTGAACTTGTGGAGTCCTGAGTCTGGCCCATAACTCAGAATAATCCAGGCTTCTCAATCTAGCTTCAGCTCAGTGTACCCCTCCCCTGCTTCCCAACAAGCTTACTCTGAGGACAAAACTCACCCACACCTTGATTTTTCATTTACTCACAGCCCATCCAAGCCCTGATCTTTTGTACTTTTGCATTGCGGGCTTTAATTCATTATGTAGAACAGTGGAGAAAAGAAAGAAAGAATGATAGCTTGGCCAGTGAAGTCCAGTGCAAAGAAATGCGGCTGGGTTAAGCTATAGACACATCTAAAAAGAAGGATTTACATAGACAAACGTTAGGTCCTGACTTGAGAACAGAAAATAAACAGCCTAAACTGGGGGCCCAGAAACAGGGACTAAACATCCATCCCAGGAGAAAGACTTAGTGATGGTAACAAAAAATGGAAACTGCCCACGAAAGGTAATGTGATCTTAGACTATATTAACAGAAGTATTAAGTGTAGACCAGAGAAGGTTATGATCTTACTCTCCACTGCCCGGATCAGGCCACGTCTGCAGTGCTGTGCTTCGAAAAGGGCAATGACAAACTGGCCTCTTGAAGGCCTCTGATGGTACGGGGACCTGGAAACCAGAATATCCCTTTGGAGTGACTTACAAAAGGCGAAGCTCTAATTGCTCCTGCTGGCCTGTTAGGTAGCACTTGCTTGTAATGTATACTCCTATACCCAGTATGGTTCAAAATGGTGTCACAGCCTAAGTGTCAGAGGCTTGGGCACTAAATTAAACACTCACAACCTCGCAAGCCCAGGGCAGTCTCTGTGGTTTCCCCAGCCGTAAATGAGGGTGTGGGCGAGGTCCCTTCTGAGGATCCATCTCAGACCGTCTCTCATTGCCCATCGAGGGAGCGAGCATCAGCCAGCCCCAGGAAGGGCCCAGCGCCACGGCAGGGAGAAGGAAGGAAAAGATAATTCCCTATGGGAACAGAGCCACTGTTGTTGAAAATGGACCATACTCAGCTTGACAAATATTGCAAGAATCTGCAGATTTTCCTTTTCATAAATCCTCCTGTATGCAGAGCCCACCCCAGCACCACATGCAGCGGTTTCCTGTTTTCCAGCACTTGTTACTGCCACAGGCAGTACTGACTGTTCCAAAGGACCTCCAAAGAGCCCACCTCAACCCCAGCTGCAGAGCCCTCAGGGGAGGGAGGGGCAACAACAACAACAAAAAAAAAAAAAAAAAGAAAGAAAGAAAGAAAGAAAGGAAAGGAAAGGAAAGGAAAGGAAAGGAAACAGGACCAGAGAGCCAGCGAGGCCCTGGGATTTCCAGCGAGCATTGCAGGCAAAGGCAGCAGCCCAAGCCAGTGGAAGCCCAGCACACAGTAGCGTAATAGCCCACGCCACCCCGTGCCGCTTGGCAGCCATGACAAATGCCAGTTAAAGCCCACAAAGCTGCCCTAATTACACCCTTCTCTCCCAGGCGGCAGAATGCATCCTCAGTCACTGCAGCGACTAGGTCCAACCCCTAGGCTGGGAGGGGGCACAGCCTAGCGTCTGTCGCTGGCTGGGGAATTCAGTGAGCTGAGCAGACCGAGAGCTCACCTGGGCACTCTGACGCGGTCCCTCCCCAGGAGTAGAAGCGCTGGGAGCAGGCGCTCTGGCTGTGGGTCTCGTCAGCAAGAACAGCCTGTGATTCATGAACAAACACATAATTAACCTCGAAGCCTGGACTTTGTTGGTTGGCGGGTTGGGACTTTTGGGGTTTAATACCAACATTCACGTTCCCTACACACAAGGTTCCCTGGGAGGAGATGGCTTCTTCTATCAATGCCACGGAGCAAAACTTTTGGAAAGACCCAGGAGATGGATGTGTTACTCTCGTCTTGATACTGGGCTTGAGTGCGAGTTTAGGCAAATTCCCCAAATCTCAATTTCCCCTCCTGTAAAGACCTCCAAGGGCCCTAAAACTATGGGCAGCTCTGATATCTTCTAATCGGAGACAGAAGGGAGATTTGACCTGAAGCCCTGCCATTCTCTTCATCCTCTCTTCCTTATAGGCCACACCAGGCTGCCTGCAGGGCCATCTGGCTCCGCCCCAACTTCATGCCAAGGCTTGAAGAACTTGTACCCATCTTCTGGGCCCACCTTGTGTTAGCCAAGGCAACCCTACTTGTCAATTGGTACCTCTTCACAGAGCCAGCAGCCACTTCATGGCACTCAGGAGCTTAGAGAGGTCTTTAAGGAGCCTCCGATCCTGGACCCTCCCAATGTACCTGGGGAAATAGAGGCCCAGAGAGGGGATCTCCCTCCCTAGCTGGTGCCCTGTCTTCACCAGGGTCTTCCTAAACATGGCCTCGTCTGCAGGGTGAGGTTGCCCTGTCCAGCTGACTGAGATGACAGGCTTGGAATTGTTGAGGGATGGCTCCTCCCCGCACCCTGCCAGCCAGCGTCTGCCCTGATCAGTCTTCTAATAGGTACCAAGTCCTAAGGGTCTGAAGGCAAGGCATGACAGGGAGGCTCAGTGCGTCCATGCCTCCCCACCTCACCAAACAGGGGTAACTGCCCCGTCCCCCAGGTCAGTACATTAAAATCACCTGGAAGTGCCTGCGAAGCTTGCTTGCTTCACAGAACTGACCTCACAGTGTTGCAGCTATGAGGATTAAATGAGCTACTACACGTGAAGTCCTAAGATTCTTTCTTGGCACAGGACGAGTACTCAATAAATGTTACTTACAATTACTATTCATTCTGCTGTGGAGTAAAATCAAGATCCCTGGAGGCTCCACCCACAGAGATCCCAATCTCCAGGTCCAAAGGGCCCAAGATCCCGAAGACCTTGCACATTTAACAAATTCCCCAAATGACTGTTATGAAGGTGTCCATGGTTCACGTTCAGAAGCATCGCTCAAGGCCCAGACCAACTGGGACCCCATGCTCATGATCTGCATCATTTAGTGCCAAGAACAGAGAGACCGATGTGGGATCGGAAAGGCTGAAGGTCAGGCCGCAGGCCTAGCCAGCTCCCTGTACCAATATTTCCTCCAGTGGCCCTTTCTGCATCCCCATCAGGAATCCTGGCTTTGTGCTAAATTAAGCCCAGTAGCAGAAGCTGCTTTTAGAAGCAAAGATTAGAGCCCAGAGCAATGGAGGTGAAAGGGCCTTTTGAGACCATCTGGTCAAACCATATGGTCATTTTGTATATGGGAAAACTAAGGGATCCAGGGGAGAAGGGGACTTGCCCAAGGTCACACCATTAGTTGAAGATTCAGCTCTACCTGTACCTCTGAACCTTGTCACAAGCCTTCAGGACCTTGTCAACCATGTGTCTGGCAGTGCCTGGAAGGGGACTAGAGGTGGCTTTGCTCCCCCCATTCTCGAATGACCTCAGGATCATATATAATCCACCCTCCAGCTGCCCAGCATTATGAGCAAAGGTCAAGTTGCTAGTTGCTCTCCCAACTCCCAGGCTATATGGTCTGAGGGATGCTCTTCCATAGAGCTGCTCTGGTGTTTGTGTTTGCTCAGTTTCACCCGAGCGGCCTGGAAATGGATGGAAGGAACAGAAAGGGTCATCACAGGAGTTGATCTCAATGCACAGCCCCATCGAGGGTGGTACCCAATTTAGGAAGGTTCCACCCCAAACACAAAGCATCCCAGGTCTCCAAGGGGAGACTGGCCACACCCTCATCCCCCACCTGAATCAACTGTTGACTCCATCTCTTATGACCTTTCAAAACCAAAATACTGTTCACGTGTTTAAAAAAGAAAATGAGTAAGAAAAAGCAAGTCTTTTCCAGCCCCAGGGTTATAGAGAGAGGGCTTCCTGCAGAGGCCCAAGTAGGGCTGTAATTAGCTTGGCAAAAGCAGCAGGAGATATTGGCAAACTTGTCGGCCGAGCAGGGAGAAGCCCCCACTCAGGGTTTTATTAAAGAAGTCAGGGGTGATGGCCCCTTCTCAGGGCGACAGCTGGGGGCCTGAATTAGAAAGAAATGGATCAGTCCCTCATCAAAGCATCTTGGAAATGGTTTCCAAATCCTGTGTCCCAGAAGCCAAGGGAGACAGTGAAACCAGAAGCCGCAGCCCATCTTTCGTGGTCAGGGTTTAGGCAAGCAAATTGCCCTGTGTAATCACAGCCTCTGAGTGTTCGCTGGCAGGATCGGCTCAGGACAACTCCTCTCCCATCTCTTCTTATTTCTCTACATCTGGATCTGCACCCACCTGTGCTCCACTCTGACCCCCTCCATTTACTGGGCAAGCCCAGGTAGTGCCCCCTGGTCCTGGGGAGAACCTTCCATGGGTGCCCTGGCTTTCTCCTGGGTCTGCTTAGAACCCTTTGCCCTGGCCCAACCTCTCTCACGTGCTAGCCTCACCCCTGCAGCGCCCGCCCAGCTGACTCAGGACCACAGGCAAATGGGACTGTCTGGCCCTGAATGTATCCCAGATGTTCAGTTGATACAGAGTAAAAGAAATGACAGCCATTTAGAGAATTTCTAAATTAGGAGCCAGTGGCACCAACACATCATCTGAAAGCCGCCTGAAGTATGGTGATACAATCCCAGATTATCCCAAAGGACAGGCGGAAGTGTGACAGGCATCCAGCACCTTCAGTCTGGGTGATGTGCCATCCAAGAGAGAGTCGCAGCCTGCCCTGGGTTGACACACTTGGCCCTGGAGGTAGATTGTCTCTCTCACACTTTGACACAGGTAGGCTCTGGAAAGTTCTGGTTTTCCACTATTGGATCCTTCGCTTCGCTCCTGCCTCTACATTTGAGCAGAGTTGCTGGTAAAGGTACAACAGTCACAACTTTTTAAAAAAATCCTCACCCAAGAAGGGAAGGGGAAGAAAGTGGGAGGGGGGGGGAGAGAGAGGCTGAGAGAAGGGAGAGAAAGAGAAAAAAAAAATTGATGTGACAGAGAAACATTGATCGATTGCCTCCCATTCGCGCGCAGACTGGGGACCAAACCCACAACCCAAGGATGGGCCCTGACCAGGGATAGAACTCACAACATTTTGGTGTATGGGACGACACTCCAACCAACTGAACCACACTGACCAGGGCACGACAGTCACAATTTCATGTGCACAGCACCTGCCTCAAATGCATCTCCAGCCCTGACTGTCCCTGCTCAAAGCCAGCAGCCTTCTCCAACCCGCCGACACTGCCTGGCAAGAGAGGAAATCTGCCAGAATTGGGTCCCTTAAGCCCCACTCAAACTTAGCCAGAACAACTCTGAGCCCACAACCAAATTCCCGACTGGAAACCAGGCACCAGCACATTGCTTTTGTAGCAACTGTAAGTATGAAAAGAGGACAGATCCTCGCCTAGGAAAACCCCATGAAGCAAGGTCTCAGTGGTCCTGTACAGACCCAAATGCACGGCGGGCCACTGCTGGTCACCCCAGAAAGTGTCAGGGAGGAACACATGGGTTCAAACAACCTGAGTCTTAAGAAGAGAAGCTCTTCCCCAGTGAAGCTAGTATCAGAAAGAAGTAACTCAATGGGTAACTCGTGTGATAATTTGGTCAACTTTCAATGTGCCTTGCTGGTCTTTAGAATATCTTCTGAGCACCCCAGGTTGACATCACTGGACGCTGAGGGCAAGTGAAGGCTGGTCAAGGATCCGCAGGAGGGGATGCTGGCCCTAGGCACGCTGGGCAGTGTGGGTGGCCAGGCTATGCACCCCTCCAGCGCAGGCTCTATTTGGCGGCATTGAGAGCATCCCCAGGCACGAAGCCAGCCCTGCCCCTTCTGGAGTCGCTCCCCAGGGGAGCGGGGTCAGCGGAAAATGGGGGTGGGGTATCACAGCCAGGTCTTTCCAGGCGGGCAGGGGGAAGCGGGGAGACATAGGGCCGGCCCGCCTACTTACCAGCAGCGCGGCGCCCGCCCGCCCACCGTCGACCAGGGGGAGCTGGAGAGGAGGAGGACGCAGGGCGGCTCAAGGCTGCAGCAGGAGTGCTGCCTGCCGTTCGCTCCTAGTATTTAAACGGTCCCCGGCGTGAGTCACCGCAGGGGGCAGTGTCGACGGTGGCGGGGAGGGGCGACCGCGCCAGTGCAGCGCCCCGACGGGCAAGGAAAGCCCGAGCCACCAAGGGAGCCATACCTGCGTGCTTAAGTGCAAGGGGTTTTCTTCTTCTGCCACATTTTAAAAAAAATTTTAATTGTATTTTTTCCATTACCATTTATCCCCTTCCCCACTCCCCACCCTGCAATGACCACGCTGTTTTCCATGTCCCCGAGTCCTTTTTTCTTTTTGCTGTATTCCCTCCACCCACTAACCGCCCCCTCCACGCCCCGCCGAGAGCTGTCAGCCTGCTCTCTATCTATGCACATTTTTTTTAAAGAACACATTTTCATCTTTTTTCCTATAATGTTTCTTTTCGGCTCGCTGCATTGGCCATTGTGGCTGTAGAAAAGAACTGTATGGCTCTAGAAAAGACATTCATTCTTTCCTTTTTCTCTTAACCTGTATTTGAGAGTGATTTCAAATTTACGGAAAACATACAAGAATAATACAAGGAACACTCTTATTTGCTTAACCCAATTCACTTATTTTTAACATTTTGGAAAAATCATTTAATTCCAAAGAAGATGTTAAACCCGTGATGTCCCTCCTAAAAGCAATGTTTCAATTCCCTTCTGACATCATCCAATGTACCCTCACTGTCCCCTCATACACACAGCAGTCAAGGGGCATATTTGAGATGAGGGGCTCCCTGTGCCCTTCACTCTTGTGCCCACATCCAGCCATCCCTGTAAGGGACAAGAAACCACTTCTACTGGTGGTGTCACCAAGAGGGCTGGGGAAAAGGAGAACAGAGTCATGGCTGGAGAGACAGGAGGCTGCCATGCCCCTGCTTCTCCGCGAAGAAGGAGCCTCAGCTAGGCCTGAGCTGCATTTGACTAAGCCGCCTGCCCTCCCCCGATCAATTTACCCTCTCAGCCAAGTGGGGAGAGTGACTTTTACACACAGCGCCTCATGGAATGCCAAGAACCTTAATTAATGTTTGTGCCATGCTTTGAGATCTGTGATGAAAGGAAAACATAAAAGTGCATAGTGTTATTACTGAAATAGTCATTTGGGTGGCTTGCCACGGTCAAGCCCTACTGCCTGAATCATGGCACATGCCTCCTCACCTTGGCACCATGATTCAGAACCAGAAACAAAAAGTGCCCTGTCTGTGAGCCCCAGTGACACGTGCCCAGGAAGGGCAGGTGCTGCTTGGAGAAGGTCTCCAGACAGCTCCCAGCCCAAGCTCTTCAACCCAGTCTCTCTTCTAAATAACACCCCATGTGGAGAACTACTTCCCTGTTATTAGCTTGGTACCTCCACATCCCAAAACTGGGGCCTGAACTGCATTTTTATAAATACTGCAAGAATAAGAATGTCCCCTCTTTACCTTCTTTCTTTTCTTTTGAGTCCTAACATTGAGCCAACTCTGTGCCAGGCCCTGTGCTGGGAGCTGTGTGCAACACAAGAATGAATCAGATACATTTCTTGTCCACAAAGAGCTGACACTCACTGGGGAGGAAGAATCGACATTGATGAAGCACCTACTGTGAACCAACCAGCCCACATTTATACATTATTTCATCTATACCAACTTTCTCAACCTCACCACTATTGACATTTGGGGCCAGAGAAGCTTTTGTTGTAAGTAGCTGTCCTGCATACTGTAAGATGCTTAGAGCATCTCTGGTCCCTACCCACCAGGTACCAGTAGCATCCTTCCCAAGTTGTGGCAACAAAAATGTCTCTCTGCTCATTGTCAAGTGTCCCCTGGAGAATCAACACACACACACACACACATACACACACACACACACATACCCTTGTGTCAAGACCCCTGGTCTGCCAAATAATTCTTTGAGTCAGAATGATAGCCCTCATTTTTCAGGCAGGAAAACTGAGGCCCAGGGTAGCTAACTAATTTTCCCAAGGTCATACGCTAAGTGACAAAACCAGGATTCAACCATTAGCCTGTGAATTGTTTGCATACTGTTTCCACCACCATTCCTGGATCATGTGCTCCAATGAACAAAACTACTATAAGTGGAAGAGAACCTGTGCAGATTAAGGATTGTGAGATGACGCAGGGAATGAGGTTACTGGTAGAGCCTTCTTCAGATTGAAAAATGTGGGTGCATTTGAAGGAATGGGGCTTGAGTTTCATGTAGAAGGTGGCCTTAAAGATGAATGAGACCTGGAAATGTTGGGGGACTGAGTTAAGGAAACTTATCAAATCATAGCAAGAGAGGGCTCTGGACCAA
The DNA here is from genome assembly GCA_004026545.1 of Mormoops blainvillei. Classification (NCBI taxonomy): domain Eukaryota; kingdom Metazoa; phylum Chordata; class Mammalia; order Chiroptera; family Mormoopidae; genus Mormoops; species Mormoops blainvillei. The sequence continues at coordinate 16,843 of PVJD01005419.1, forward strand.
AGACTGCATCGGGCTGGAGCCCACGTGTGTGGCAGGCTTCACGGGGGAGGTCCGGGATACCGCGCTACGGTGTGCTATGTCCCTCTGCAGGGGATAGGGAGCCAACAAAGGTTTCACAGGAGAGAAGAGGCACAGTCGAAGCCAGACTGCAGGGCAGGTAGCATGACAGGGTTTCCAGGTTTCATGGAGGACCCTGGCATGTCTACTGGGCATACAGTTTTCAAAGCACTCTTATCGTCTTTGGTCCTCATGATGGGACATGGGTTTTAACACAGTAGCCAGGCCATGCAGGAAGGACCATGTTCCCAGACTGAGGGTGGCTGTAGGGTTTCAGCTACAGGACCTCTGAGTTTTAGTCCACTGAGACCCCCTCTTTCATGAGGAAGGACTTTCTCTCTCACAGAGAAAACAAAATGGCCCCAGTCAGCCTCCCAAAGTGCGATCTATTTTTGGTGAAAGTAAAAGCCTGATTCACCACCTGTAGCCCCTGAAAACCTCAGGGCTCACCTTCCAGCCCCCCAGGGAGAACCAGAAGGGCCAGGGCTGCCTCAGGGCTTCAGAGAACTCTGATCCCTCCCACCCACACATGTTTCTCTGGTCTAGTCAATAAGCATAGAATCTAGAGAAGTGGAGGTCCTGCGAACCAGCCTCCCCTGTGGGGAGGAAGTCCTTTCCTAGCACCCTCGAGAGATGGAGCTGTGACCCTGCTCCATCCACTTTAGGGATGGGATGGGCAGTATCACAGGATAATGTTCCCCTGGTAGATTTGCTGAATTAAAAAGGTGGAGAAGACCCAGGGTTGGCAAATATGTGGGTGTTCTTTATTGATGGCGATATAAATTGCTAGAGCAGTAGCTATCAAAATTCAAAATGTGTAAACCCATTTGCCAGGGTCAGTGCCAATAGGCAGACATGGCCATGTGGTGAATTAAAGCTGTACATTCAAGAATGCTCAGTACAGCATTTTTGTAATAACAGATCATTGTGAATAATGCAAAAGTCCAACCATAAGACAATGATTTCATGCTTTGTGAAAATCCATACCCAAGTAACCAATTTTTTTTAAAGATTTTATTTATTTATTTTTAGAGAGAGGGGAAGGGAAGGAGAAAGAGAGGGAGAGAAACATCAAAGTATAGTTGCCTCTCATGTGTCCCCCACTGGGGGCCCAGCCCCCAACCCAGGAACTTGCTGGGTTTGATTCCCTACTGGAAATCAAACTGGTGACCCTTTCATTTGCAGTCTGGTACTCAACCCACCAAGCCATACCAGCCACAGCCCAAGTAACCAATTTAAAAAGATAGAATGCATCTTTTTTTGCTGAGAAAGAAAATATATCCAATGTACTAACCAGATTAATATACAGAGTGGGGCAAAAGTAGGTTTACAGCTGTGAGTATGTGAAACACAGTTTATTCTTGTATTATTATTTATTAATTATTGTATCATTTTCCATATGAACCACTGTAAACCTACTTTTGCCCCACTCTGTATATAATATGATTATACTTATTGGTTTTAGGGGGGAAAACCATAAATGTTTAGCCCTTCAGTTATATTTTAACATATGGGAAACATAGCGAAGAAAACAATCTCACTCTTTATCAATCATAATAACACAAAATAGCAAAAGATGGTACAAAATATCAGTTTTCCTATCCAGGGGCCCTGCGGTGCCCGTGGAGCTGGCTGCAGGCGGGCATCCAGGGCTCTGTCTGCCTGTGCCCCACCTTCACTCCTTCCCCAGGTCACCTGCTCTGCCCTCACACTGCTCCCCAATGGGCAGCCGTGGTTCCACGGCCCGGCCGTCTCAGACACAGAGAAGGCCATGGGGCCCCCAAGCTCCCAATGGGCAGCCGTGGTTCCATCTCATTCCCACGCCCTGGCTGTTCTCTGAAGGAGGAATTTTAGGTGGTTCCTCGGAGCAGTGGGTCTCAAAGACCAGCAGACAACCCCTGGTCTTTGTGTGGACAGCCTCTCACAGCAGAACTGAGGTAGTGCACCACCAAGGTGTCTGTCAAAGACCTTTCCCCACACACATGAAGAGGAACAGAAAAGAGCTGTGCGTGTGGGAGAAAATGTCACCCAGCTTTATATCTCTACGGATGTGCGTGTATGTGTTTATACATACACATAATACATGTATTTGTGTGTGTATACACAGATGTATGTATATATAAGCATAGACACGCATATATCTATGTATATACACATGTGTATGTATATATGCATACTATACACATAAATATCTTTGTCTATATCTATATAGCCATATTTAGAAACGAATCTGGAAGTCAAAACTGCCATAATAGTGGGGGGAGGGGCCAGTGATGAATCAGGAGTTCTTATAACTATGTGTTGTTTTATGTTCCATTTAAATAAAAATTAGATGCATTCTCGAATTGCACCTAATTAACAATTAGAGCAACCGTTTTAAAAGACAAAACCCAGAGATCCCGTGGTGCCGAGGATGGGCTCAGGCAGCAGTGAGTACAGCGCTGGGTCGGTGCTGATTTGACAAGATCGAAGCTGCAGGAGAACGGACAGTGAAGTCCAGAGAGATGGAAGGGTCTTGGATTTGATTAACGATGCATGTTGAGAAGATGAGCTGCCTTACGAGGATGTTGTAACACCACTGAATGAGCTTCCTGAACCCCACCAGAGCAATGGAGGTACCTCAGAATCCATTAAAGAATAAGTGGACTGATGGGGCTTCTCAGTACCTGCCCAAGAACGTGCCCCCTGTAGGAAACTGACACCTGGCTCCCTTCTTATGGATAAATTTAAAAAGAAAATAGATCCTAAAGTTTTCTTTCAGCCTCCTAATTCAAATCTTTTAGTGATAAATCAACACTCAAGGATGTACACCCACTTAGTTTGCGACAACAAAGTGCAATGTACCTACACTCGCCAGAATGAGAAAGATTTCTCAGGAATGCAGAATATTTGCCTCTTTGAACCTAAAGTTCTTCATTCTCTAGCTTGTGTTTAAACATGTTTGGTTAAACATTTGCCTTTAACTCCAATTTTGCTTTATTGTCAGAGTTTAACACTTCCCAACTGCTTATATGCGTCCCGTGACACGTGATTGCAGATATGAGAGGGAGGGCCTAGAATGAGGGAGCCAAGATACAGAGAATCGCTAACCTCTCTGGTGCCCCCCTTGGGGGAGCAGTCTGAGTGGATGTGTAGGGAGCCTGAAAATGTAATAGATATTTAGAAACTCATTCACTCACTACTGGGAGTCCTGAGATTCCCTGGGATGTTTTCAAACTTGGATACATTTATAAATTAAAGAGTATCTGACAGTTCCCTCTGCTTGCCCTACCACTTCTTTTGATGTTTCCAGAAGGAACCCTTGGCTAGATGGACTGTTAGTTTTATCCAGCAATGGGATTTGTCTTCTCGAAGCTCTTTAAGACACAACTGAAACACCATGGGGAGTCAGTATTTACTTATACATTTGGACGAGAACTTGTATTTTGCAAAACATATTCATCTCCTGGAATTATTTGCCTTAGTTAAATGGTATGTCTTGTTCTCTATCTAGATTGTAAACTCTGTGGGAGGAAGCCCTGATTTATACTTCTGTAGCCATCATTGAAAAACTGAAACTACTGAGGAATTAAAATCTCTCTTCTCAAAAAAAAAAAAGAATATATTTTCCATTTTTTTTTAATGTTTCATTTTTTGACACTAAAACTTGCCTCCCTGGAACCTCCACCAAGTGGTCCTTTACCCCGTTTCAGGCCCCATGGTGCCTGCCGCCCCCCTGTACCAACCCCTCAGACATTTGGGACCCACAAATAGGATCATCCCATCCCAAACCCTCCTGCTCTCTGGCATAGTCAAACCCCTCACAGAGACCCTTCCCCCAGCTGTCCTGGATGCTCGCTGTGGAGGCCCTGCACCCACTCAGCAAACGGAGAGTTCATTGAGTGGCTGGCCCTGGGCTAGATGTCAGTACAGACCAGTGAATTCATTCTGAGGGGGATTCAAACCCATGTACGGTCATATTCAAGGGTAAGGCATGTATGGGATGCGGCCTCACAAGGGAGACACCGAGCCTGCCTGGGCTGTGGGAAGGAGCTTCTCCAAGGAGGTGACCCTTGGGCTAAACCTGGCCGGGTGAGTAGGCGTTTGGGCAATCTGGGAAGAAAAATAACATTTGCCAAGGTTCAGAGGCATGAAAGACCAGGACACATTCAGCACATGGCAAGGAGTTCAAGGTAAGCAGAGAGCAGGGTGCACGTGAGAGTTTAGTAGAAACATCATTCTGAGGAGAACGCGAGAGACAATGTATGAAGGGTCTCATCACCGTGACTCATTCTGTAGGCCGAGGCAGAACACAGAAGGATTTAGCCAAGGACAGATGTGGTCAGATTGGTGCAGCAGTGGATTTCAACCAGGCATTATTTTTCCTTCCTCCCAGGGGAAATTTGGCAATGTCTGGAGACATTTTTGGTTGTCACAACTTAGAGAATGCAAGTGATGTCTACTGAGTACAGGTCAGAGATGCTGCTAAGCATCCCCCAGTAGAGAGGACAGCCTCACAACAAAGAATTGCCTGGCCTGAGATGTCAATAGTTCTGAGGCCGAGAAACACTGGCACAAAGAAGATGGATGGCTCTGGCAGCACTACAGAGGATGGGTTCAGGGCAGGGGGAGGGGCGGAGGATGGGGAGCGGGAATGATGCGCTCCCCTAATGAAAAATTCCAGCTCAGGTGGGAGATGATGAAAACCTGAGGTAAGATGGGGCAGTGAGAATGGAGAGACGGGACTGAATCAGGAGGTAATACAAGGAGTGAAATTGGTAAAACATGGTGATGGATTGGCTATGGTGGTAAGTGGGATAATAGAGTGGGGCTGTTACCATATGGGTTAAGTCACCAGAACAGCGTGATCCAAAATAGCAAGAGCTTAAACAAGGTGGACATCTGTTTCTCATCTAGGGCTGGGGTGGTGGCTTGACTGTGTGAGGGAGTAACACTCCATCTCTTTACTCTGATGTCCTAAATCTGTGATTCCCATCTCGTCCAAAATGGCTGCTCCTGCCCCGACCAGTGTGGCTCAGTGGGGTGGGCATTGTCCTGCAAAGCAAAAGGTCACCAGTTCAATTCCCAGTCAGGGTACATGCCTGCGTTGAGGGTTCAGTCCCCCGTCAGGGTATGTATTGAGGGGTGGCTGGTTGACGTTCTCTGTCACATCAATATTTCTCTTCCTCCCTTCCCCTCCCTGTAAAATAAGTAAATAAAATATTTAAAATAAAACAAAAACAAAATTGCTGCTCCAGCTTCTCCCATCATATTCATATACCTGCCGAAGGAAAAGCAGGAAAGAAGAAATGAAGGGCTCAGTTTTTCCACTTAAAGGCACGACCTAGAAGCTATCACATCACCTCTGCTCATATTGCATTGGTAGGAACTTAATCACGTGACTGCCTTTACTTGCAAAGGAAATGTAAGTCTCGGGCTGCGCCCCCCATACAGAATTAAAACTCTTATAACTCTGCAAGTGGGACAATTATGAGTCTGCACCATGGGTAATGGAAGAGAAAAATTCATGAAGGGAAATGGCCAGTTTTGGGGCATGGGTGACCGAGTGGATGGTGGATACCATTAAGAGCACTGGAGAACACAGGGAGGTGGGGGGGGCGGGGGGGCAAGGTGGCAGGCTCACCTTGGACAGGCTGTGTGTAAGTCCTGTGAAGCCACGACGCAGACTTCAAACTGAGTGTGAGATATGAGCTCGGGGGGAGTTTCTGGATGGGAATAGGGGTCTAAGAAGCCAGAGATAAGAGGAGCTTGTCCAGAAATGGGATTTAACCCGGAGTTGACAAACCCCTGCTGTCGAAGCAGGCGCTCTACACCTAAAGGACCGAGAGGGTGATCAGCCTACGAATTTCCCGAAATTGTGGTCAAAGTCATAGAAATGTGCTGTGCATGTGCCCTTTTCTGGGGAGACAAACATGACTGTCATCAGGTTCTCAGGGGGTCTGGGGAACCTCCTTTAGAGAACCTTCCTATAGAGAAAAGTAAGAAGAGGGATCGAAAGGCATCCCGGGGCCCCGAGATTACTGGGGCAGGCAGAGAAGAGGAGCCAACTGAAGACCAAGAAAGAGCAGTGTGGGAGAATATAGAAGCAGCAGGACAGGGTGTTTGTAGAGTGGGGAGCACAGAGGTTTAAGAAGAATGTGGTGGCCTGTGGGTGAAGCCCACTGGGCATGGTCAGTGGTGTGAGGGGTGGTGGGGAGTGGGGGAAGTAGAAGGAGCAGGTGCAGGAGGAATCCTGGAGCAGACTTGGGGCTTTTAGGATGACAGAGGATTAAATATGTCTATAAGTTAAGTAGGAATCTCCAGTGGAGATGGAGGGATTGAGATGAGCAGAGAGAGGGCAAATGATATTTTCTTCTTGAAACAGGCTCCTGACACCCACCTCAGCACTGCAGTGTGGTCCCAGCAGCAGGAGCTAAACTAAGGGCTCAGGCTTCTGGGGCGGTTTCCAAATCCCAGCTCTGCCTGTCACTGGCCGGGACATCAAAAAAATTAATCCACCTGTCTGAACCTCTTTGTCCCCATGTGTGAACTCAGATAACAACCTGCCTCGTGCAAATGATGGAAGGCTTCAAAGAAGGTCGCGTGTGACATGCCCATCTCAGGTCCTGATGACAGTAGATGCTCTGTGAGTGGGCATGCCCTTCTCCCCTCCCTACCTCTCCCTTCTTACAGGGTGGTTTCTTGCAGGAAAAGGACAGTCTTTGAGGACATGGCTTTATAATCTTCCTAATTGTCCCAAAGGGGCAGAATTTGGTCTATTTAAAGTGTTGCAGACCATCCTCACCTGGGAAGAATAAAGCCAGAAATACTAAAAACATATAAAAGAATAATAATGGGACAAACAAGCAGACAGTCACCTTCTTAAAATCCCCAGTGACAGCTCCCAGACTCATGTCCATTCATACCTGGTTATTAGTGGTGTTTCTCCTGAGACGAGTGTTATGAGATTTGTTCTTTGTCCCCAGCACTCAGTTCCGGAAGATGATGTGTTTAGAGTCATGACTGTTCCAAGGAGGCTGTTTGTTAGGAGGTTGTCAAGCCTGGGCGCAGTGGGTGGAGGAGAGAGGACTTCACACTTGAAAAAGCAATCCTCAAACAAACAACCCAATTAAAACATAGGCAAAAGACTTGAGTAGACATTTGTCCAAGGAAGACAATGACCATACAAATGGTCAATAAGCACATGAAAAGATGCCTAACATCACTAGTCATTAGAGCGATGTGAATCAAAACCACCATAAGATACCACTTCATACCCATTAAGATGGCTACTGTGCAAAAAGCAGAAAATCGCAAGTATTGAAAAGGATGTGGGGAAACTGGAGCCCCTCGTGCATTGCTGACGGAAGTGTAGAATGGCCCAGCTGCTGTGAGAAACGGCACGGTGCTTCCTCGGGAAAAATCAAATGTAGAATTACCATATGATCCAGCAATTCTACTCCTGGTTATACACCCAAAAGAACTGGAAGCAAGGTCTGAAAGAGGTAGTTTGTACACCCGTGTCATAACAGCATTATTCACAATTGCCAAAAGCAACCCACATTTCTACTGACAGATGAATGGATAAACAAAATGCGATACGTGCATTCAATGAAATGTTATCAAGCCTTCGAAAGAAAGGAAGTTCTGACGCATGCTACAGCATGGATGAACCTTGAAGACAATATGAGAAATGTAATAAGCCAGTCACAAAAGGACAAATACTGTATGGCTCCACTTATATGAGGTACCTAAAGTATTCAAATTCATAGACAGAAAGTGGAGTGGGGGTTGCTGGAGGCTGTGGGGAGGAGGAATGGGAAGTTAATGCTTAATATTTGGGATGATGAAAAAGTTCTGGAGATGGATCTGGATGAATGTTGCACAACAAGATAAATATACTTAATACCACTCAGCTGTACATTTGAAAACAGTTAAAGTGGTAAATTTTATGTTATGAATATTTTACCACGCAAAAAAGCAACCCTCGCATCGTTATACTGGAGAATTGAAGGCCATTATGTAGCTAGTGAAATGTTTTTCTATGAAATCGGAAATTAGGCCTTTCTGAAAACATTATCAGAAATAAAGAACACAGAAACCCAGTCTGAGTGAGCCTGTCCCTGGTTCACCTGGACGTGGACAGGTCATTGAACCCACCCCTCTGCTCTGGGCTGAACTCAGCTCCCCTCGGTCAACGGGTGTGTCTGAGCTTTTAAAGAAGTCTGGCCTGTCTGGATGACAGAAATATGAGCCATTTTCCCTCCTCTATAATTTTGTCTTTTATATATTTTCCGCATTTTCTGTAATTGACTTGATGATTTTATAATGAAGAAAACATTCCTTCAATTCTCTGTATTTTAAAGACTTTATCTTCCACTCCGGCCCCTGTAAGCAAGAGCTCAGTGTTTCCCAAGAGGGACGTCCACTGCCCGGATCAGCCCCCCAGTGAAACCTCTTCTCAGGTGAGTCATGTGGTAGGATGAGACGGAGGGGTTCCCAGTCTATGTGAACAAACGTCCCCTAAACCCTGGGGCTCTCAGCTGGGCTCCAGGCAGGCACTCTGTTAGGGATCTGCAGAGACAAGTTGGGATGATCTTCAGTCTCCATCATCAGGGTTCAATCTCAGAGGACTAAGACACATAAACAAGAAACTTAAAGCACCCTAAACTGAAACCAGTTTTGACCTCATGCAAGCACTGTGTCCTAAAGGGGCAGAGGAGGGAAAGGCTTGTCCAGGCGGGAGAGATCATAGAAAGTGTGGTGGGATGGGTACAGGGCTTCGGAAAAGGAATAGGATCCTGAAAGTGTTTCAAGGGTGGGTGGGGGTGTCCCAGGCCAGGGCTATCGGGTGAGCGCCGGCTCAAAGGCAAGAAAGGGTGCTGTGCTTGGGGGAGAGAGCTTTTACAGGGAACTGGATTATGAAGCCTTTGTCTGCCAGGCTTAGAAACTTGGACTTTTTTCCACAGGTGACTGGAAACCAGGAAGGATGGTGGTCATTATGTTTTCCATTTATTTTATCAAGAGACCAGTCCAACTGGATCTAATGGCCTCAGAATCTTCCTACTCCTTCCAACATCCTCAAGGAGAGTCTGAGACTAATTCAGGTAAGCTTGCCAAATGTCTATTTAAACATTGTTTTTCAAAGTGCCCATCCTACTCTTTTCCTCAAAGGGGTGTAGTGAGTTTGAAAACAGACAGTTGACAACTGGGGGTGGGTAAGGGGACAGGGCTAGTTTTAGGAAGAGGAAGGGAAAAGTTCTCTTTGGCCTAAAGCAATTTATTCGAGTTACATTTAATTGTACATTTTAATATGAGACTTCCAAATTTTATGCCACAATAAAACAGAGCAACCTTTGAAATGATTAAACTAGCAACTTCGTAGTCCTTATGGCCAGAGCAGCTTCCAACGCGTCACCGCACCTAATTAAAGGTCAGAGATGGGTGCAGTAAGGGCTGCTGTGTTTTTCTTAATTATTACATGAATGAACACGTCTGTTTTGAATGGCCTACATGACTGAAGGTTGCACAGAATTCTATGCAAGGGCACGTGGACTCAATTCAGGAAGCTCCATTCTTCCCCTGCCCCCCACTTTGAGAAACCGGTCTTGCACATCACTCCCGCAAATTTTTCTCAGTGTATAACCCCTCAAAAAACGGGTAGATGCTGTTACCTAGGTAAACAGGTTCAAGAACACATGGAAGGCTAGGAGTCCAGACAATGGACCTCAGTCAGTCACTTCCTCATATGGGTATCAGTTTTTTCATCTACAAAGTGGGAACATTCCATGAGATAACAATTTATGACAGCCTATTGCTCTAGGAAAAAAACCGTAACTTTTCACCTTATCTGATAAAGGAGAAGAAAGGAAGGCAGGAACAGAGGAATAGAGGGAGGGAGAGAGGCAGGTGCAATATGTTTATGGTCCATAATTGCATCCGCATTGACTAATTTCAGACCTTCTCGACTTCTTGCACTGTGCAGCATACGCATCAGTGCCCAGACCAAACAGCTGTGTAATGAATGCTAAATCAGACCCCCTTTCTGGCCTTCTCCCACTGCTCAGGCACAGCAAGTAAACCAAGATGGCAGCACCTGTTGATCTGGAATTAAAGAAGGTAAAAGAGGGTGTTGGGCATGCAGAAGCTTCTCTCAGGAAGTTCAGGGGACTGTGCACAAGAATTTCGGATGAGGCAATAGTCTTGCAGAAGAAAAGAGTCTCCAGGGATCTGGGGATTTGTTCCACAGAGTCCTCTGTGGGGCTGGTCTCCTTAGGCTGGGGTGGGGGATTAGTGACTCTTCCAGGATAGGAGCCAGTTGGACTGGGCCCAGTTAAACGTGCGACAATCGCTGCCCTGTCTCCCCTTTCTGACCTCCAGAGCCATTTTATTGTGCTTGGAGCCTCCAGGGACTCAGTTCTGTAGTAAGACCTGAAGAGTGCATTTCCAATAAGAACCCCTCAGGTGGCTTGTCCGCGCTGAGGCTTCTGTAATTCTGCCTCCTCATTTGCTTTGAAAAACTCCGAGGCCAACCTGTGTTTTAGGCCGTTTATTTGAGCTCATACCTTGAAAGCTCACAGTAGCTACAGTTCAGAAAGTCATTCCCATAGCAATGTTTATTTCTGGCCTTTGACCCCCACATCCTTTTTTGAAGGACTTGTCCAAAAAAAAAAAAGGCCAGTAAAGTTTTCCAAATGAAATTGGCATCAGAAGGAATTGAACTTTTCCCTTTGCTCAAACAATTGCTTATAAATGCGTTACTACTCCGAAAGATTTTTACCTCTAAGAATGGTCAGGATTCTCACACCACTACCAACCCCAAACTATATGCTTTAGGGGAAGAGTAAGAGAAAGGCAGGGATTGGAAAGGACCCTAAATCTCATCTCGTTTAAATCTATACTTTTCTAGAAAAGGAAACTGCATTCCAGAAAAGTCTCAGTCAGAAGTTGGAACTAGAATCTAGTATTCCCTCTTTTACCCAACACTTTTTTGACTTTCAGTTTATGTTCTTCAGAAAAGCAACAAGTTACTACCTAAGACAGTTATTTCTGGCCAACCTTTGCATAGGAAACGAGACAGATGAAATAGTTGTTGCTCCCCCAAGACAGAAGCTGTCTGTTATTGCCCTGAGGGGGAGAAAAGCTAAAAGATCATAAGAGCCCGGGTTCCACTGCCAGAGCCGTCACCTGAATCCTGGAGTGGCAGGCCGTCCTCTCTGACATCCTCTGTTTTCCTCCTGGCAAATTAAGGGAAATGACTCAGCCTTGCTTCTGACAACAGAGGATTCTGGAGACAGGAACGCGTGATGGTGCTTGTTACAGCTGGGAACGTAGAGTGAAGGTGGCAATGAACGAGTGGTTAACAGTATGGATGGAGATCCAGTTGACAAGTGACAAAGAGGAGAAACCTGGGTTCAAGGCCAAAGAAGGAGGACCCCTGGGTTCTCCCCCTGCTCTGATCCACCCACCCTATCCCTTCTGCAAGGTGTTTCCTCACATTAGGACTGTCATGGCCCTCAGAACTGGTGACTCTGGGTAGACCAGCTTCCTGGTCATGTCACAGTGAGACAGCTGAGCCCCTCTTAGATGCATGGGAGTGTCCTTCAGTTACTTTTTGATCCTCTCCTAGATAGATTAAAAGGTTTCTCTTCTGGCAGTCCCCCAACCAATGTGTCTGCACCTGTGCCAGTCAAAGCCAGCCCACCATGGGAACCGGGAGAACAAAGAAATCTACTCTACAACCGCATGAAGAAACTCAGCACTAGCCCTAGCTGATATAGCTCAGTGGTTTGAGTGCCAGCCCGTGAACTGAGAAGTCACTGGTTTGATTCCCGGTCAGGGCATATGCGTGGTTGCGGGCCGAGACACAATCACCCTGATGTTTCTCTCCATCTCTTTCTCCCTCCCTTCCCCCCTCTCTAAAAGTAAATAAATAAAATTAAAGAAAAAAAATGAAAACCCAGCACTAAATGAGCCAGACCTTGGCGGCAGTTCCGGGGGCCGTCCTCTTTGCATCAAGCTCTCTCACTTTCTCCTTTCCCTCCACCTTGTTTTCAATTAAACTCTTTTTGAATCTGCTTCTCCTCCTCTCTCGATTTCTGTCCTGGGGGTGGGGAGCAAGAACCTCTTTGCCAGTGACTAAACTGTGTATCCATCCATCCACCACCATCTACTTGTATATTTATTTTTAACGCTTCTTGTTCCAGAAAGGATTTGAGGTAGCTCAAATAAAATGTAACAAAGTAACATAAAAGTAGGAAGTAAAGAAGGAAGAAAATAAAAAATGAAAGAATAAAAGAGATTTAGGAGTGAAACTAAAAACGACACCTCAAAATTCATTTTGCGATAACTCATTTGGCGGCACACATGGGATTTATGTTCTTTCCTCCATAGACATATAGATGGCAATTTAAAAATCCATTGTTTTAAAGGGGTAGACAAGGCTGGCATGCAATTTTCTCCCATCTCACCACTGAAAGGAAAACATGAGGCTAAAAGTGCTGCGGCCGCAGGGCCAGATGCCACAGGCCACAAATGGCGGGCTGGAGCAAGGGACAGACTGGGGACATCGATCATGCCGTGCAGTTTCTGCACCGCCCGTCCCTGGATGGGCTGCCTTGTGCTCATTGGCATGTAAATTGAGCCATCTCCCACTTGGCTAGACCAGAGTCGTCAGCGACGCTGCTACAGGCGTCCACTGCAACCCTGAAGCAGAAGGCAGCAGCAGCAACTGAGAAGGGAGAGGCACATGGTCTTCGGGGTGGGGGGCCTCTCAGCATTTAATGGCTGAGGAGGCTGAGGCCAGTCCCGCGGGGGAAACGACCACAAGGTGAGACAACCACAGAGGGAGGAAGGGGGTGGGGAACCTCGCCGAAGGAGGCCTTACATTTGCCTCAAAACTTTCTAGCAGGCCGTGAGAAATAGGAAACCAAGTCTGTTAATACCACCAGCTCTGAAGACCAGTGACTGAGGAGGAGTTTAATAACCCAGGGACAGGGACCAGATGAGCATTTCTTCCAAGGGTCTTTCTACAGTAGACACTTTGTCACTTAGTTCAAACGTCCTCAGCATCGAGCATCCTAACAAGAGTCAGAGCCATGAACTCTGAGGGCTTGTTCTTCCGCATCCCTCCACGTGAGGCGATTGGAGGGGTGGGTGAACCGCACGTCTCTTTGCAGCGGCTCTCCCTAACTATTGCTCCTCTCACTCGAGCTTTTTAACAACATCAGTGGCCGTGAGACCAGCCCTGCTCTCTCAGCCAAATCTCTCCAGGAAATACAGAGCCAGCCACGCTGGGGTTGACCTCTTATGAAATCAAGTTGCCTAAAAAGAGAGAGCCAGTCAATGCTCAACTGAAGAACCACCTGGTAATGTGAACAAAAGCAGTAATTCTTTAGGGAGAAAGGAAGATGCAGAAATTGGTTTTTGACTGGGTATTTAAGTGACATCCTATAACTCAGTCTATAAACCAAGGCCAAAGGGCTAGGCTCTGTTTAAGAGGCTAGCAATGTGGGCCTGTCAGGAGCGTGACATGCCTGAGAAGCTGTGTCACCCATGATGGGGATGGGTCCCTGTGAATCAGCCCCACTTCTACCTCAGGCACTTTCTCGATAAGGGAGGCCCTGGGAGAGGCAGCCCAGGCTGGCTCCCTCATCCAATCACTGAGTTGTCCAGACCACTCTGGTCTCCCTGCTGCCTCAACCTTGGTGACAGCTCAAGGGTTGTGTGGTCCAGGAGTCCCAGGAAGGTGGAAAAGATCCTTCAGTTCACAGGATGTCTGTGGCATTGAAAGGAACCTTCTGACTTGACAGTTGAGGGAACTGAGTCCAGAGAAGAGGAGAACTTGCCCAAGGTCATGAAGCAAGTGGCACAGCCAAGCCAGGAATCCATATGTTCTTTCTCTTTCTCTCTCTCTCTCCCCACCCTCTCCCTCTCTCTTGTTTTCTCTCTCTTTCCTCCCTCCCTCCCTCACTGTCTCTTCTCTCCCCCTCTCCCTTCTCCCGTCTCCCTCCCTCATCAAGAAGCACCTAAACTCAACACAACGGACCCTAGGTATAATCGCACCTACTGACTTGACGTGCCTCCCAGATGCTCCCAGGGAGAGAGCAGCTCCCGGAAGAACACCCCCCACTGGACCATGGATGCCCAGTGGACCTTCTAGATATAATAATTCTTCACACAATACTCTGCAAGTCACAGAGCACTTTCTCACCCATGTCTCATCATGATTGTCCTAAGAACGCTTGTTTGCAGCCATCCATAGGGGTTAGAACAGGGCCACAGTAGCACAGGGACCTCTTGTTATTGCACGAGGAAACATGAGATTCCATGCTTGGTGCCAGAGGATGGGCTTTCTCTTTGTGGGCAGGGACTGGGCAGCAGGTGGCAGCTGTGGAACACACAGGCACTATTCCCAGTTAGCCGGGAGCCTTGGGCCCAGCCAGAGCATGAACTGAACCAGGGACTTGGAGAGGACCTCGCCAGGGTTCCCTCCAACCAGGAGTCATGAGAACAACCAGCCAACATGCCTTTCTGCAAGGTGTGGTGCAGGCGGTAGGAACACACATGGAGACAAGAACACCAGGGCAGGCACTTACACTGATTCTTCACCAGATCTGGCAAAGGACTCTTTCTATAGCCACTTAAGTGTTAGAAGGAAGATAAGCAAGGTCAGCAATTTGAGTGTAGCCTGCAGGTAGGGCGAGAGACAGGTGACAGGGATTTGTCTTTGAAAGGACATAGGTCGGTAAACAAGGGAGGGAAAGTGATTCGACCTAGACTCTGGGTTCTTGTAGCATCGGAGTGGAAAGGACCTGCTAGTTCAGACCCCCAACTTACAGATGAGGGTACGAAAGCTCAGGGAGAGGAAAGAAGTCGCTTGAAGTTACCAAGCTGGCCAGGAGTGGGCAGAGATCCTGGGCATCCAGAGGAAGGGGCACGGGGAGGTGGGAGGAAACCAGACACTCACGCTGGCCAGGAGCCAGCCCTGGAGCGAGCGGATGTGAACCTCGGGTGGAGTTTTTCCAGAGCGACCTGGGAATATAAAAAACCCAAGGAGGCCTCTGTGGGCCTGTGAGAGGCCCCCTCCCTGGAAACAGTGAGTTTGCAGAAAGCCCGCTGTCTGAAAACAGAGACTGACCCTGGGACAGCGAGTGCCCAGGCCAGCACGGCGTCTGCGCAGGGCAGCGCGCAAGGCCATGGCCAGCGTCTCTAGGGGCCGGTGCCTGGGCAGCCGCTTACAGCCATATCCATCCAGCTGAACCCAGGGCAGAGTTGATTAATCACAGACCGCGCAAGGAAAAAGAATCTTAAAGAATATTTAAAAGCCTCACACCTGTCACCATCAGACATGGAATTCTTTCCGTCTTCGGGTTGCTGGCTGCAGCCCGAACCCCTCCAGAGAAAGTTCTTGGCCCCACAAGGCTGGCCCCTCCAACTCCGGATGGCACTGCCCGAGTTCTTCCTTGGACTCAGCCTGCTTACCCTGTGTTTTCTGTCTATTGGTCTTCATTCTACCCCTTGAAAACCACATGAAACAGATTTCTTCCTCTCCCTCCATCAACGCTGGCTAAAGGCAGGGAGAAACACCCGCAAATCCTCTCTGAGCTCCCCTGGCTCTCAACGAGTTTCCCTGGGCCTGCGTTCCACCCCTTCACCCAGCTCCCCTCCCACCCTCCCGCCTAGTTCTTTTCCGCTACACTCTCCACTTCACAACACAACATTCGACTTGAAAGCCAGTATCTCAAATCAGCCTCCTTCTAAAGACCTAAGGATGCCTTTTATCCACGTGCCCCTTCTCCTTCCCGTTGTCTAGTGTTTGGACTCCTGGATCCAAGCTTCAGATGGGAAGAACGCATTTGCTCAGCAAGAGCAAACTTAAATATGTGTGGCAAATCCTGATTTTCCAAAAATTTTATACGGAAGATTGTCTAAGGACTATGAGGTCAAAGGTGAAATTCCCCAATAGCACAGCATGCGTTGAAGCTAATTGCTTTCAGGTTTTATTCTCAGGACCTGCTTATATATTATATATTCACTCGAGTGAGCACTATCTCGGAGTACCTACCGTGCCCTGCAACGCCATGGTAGACAGGCTACTTAATATATAAGCAGCGCAGTTAAGGAGACAAGTACGTATAGAATTACAGTACACTGTGCTACATGTATGACCGAGGCCTGCAAATGGGAACGGTTAGTTTCCTATCGCTGCTGGAACGAATTACCGCAAACCTGAAATGGGTTTTACCGGGCGAAAGTCAGTGTCAGCCGGGCTGGGCTCCTTCTGGAGGCTCTGGGAAAGGGTCCGTTGCCTCGCCTTTTGCAGCTTCTAGAGGCTGCCCACATCCCTTGGCCTTCGGCAGCACTGCTGCCTCTGCAGGCCTCTCTAAACTCCAGCCTCCTTTTCCCAAATGAAGAGCACTCTTGTGATTACATGGGGTATGCCTGGATAATCCAGGATAATCTTCTCATCTCAAGGTTGTTAATTTGATCACTGCTGCAAAGTCCGTTTTGCCATGTAAAGAAATATATTTACATAGTCATAGACTCTGGAGATTAGGATTTGAATATTTTAAAGGCCATTATTCTGCCTACCACTGGGAACAACTAACTCTACCTCCGGGAAGAAGCAATATATTTGAAAGGAGCCTTCGAGAAGGGTTTATAGGAGTTTTAAGCAGGAGTACCCTGACAGGAAAGGGGAAAGAGCTCTGGTTGGGTAGCTCAGTTGGTTAGAGCAGCATCCTGATAAACCAAGGTTGTGGGTTTGAATCTCTGGTCAGCCAGGGCATGTACAAGAAGCGACCAAGGAATGCATAAATAAATGGAACGACAAAGTGAAGTTTCTCTCTCTCAAATCAATTTAAACATTTAAAAGGGGAAAAAAAGAGATTTACCAGAACAATTTATACAGTATGAAGACAAAAAAGCAAGACTAGTTTTTGTTCTTAATTATTATTTGCTTTTTTCATTAAAGATAGACTTTTTAAAATTGCTTTTTAGAGAGAGAGGGGAAAGGAAAGGAGAAAGAGAGAGAAATATATTGATTCTTATATGTATGATTATTTGATTGCTCTTCTTTCTTTTCTTTTTCAGAAAGAGCCAATCTCTGCTTGATTGCCTCTGGGGTCTTGAGGCTCACTACCTTTCGGGGCAGCTTGTTTCTTCCTATTGACAGATATGAAAGGAGAAGAATCTTCCTTGTTAGCGTCATCACTGGAAATATCATAGATCTCACAGTGCCCAGGAGTGTCTTTCATTGGGCCAGAAAGCGATTCTGGGCTGTGAGAAGATTGTGGCCCACAGGGATCTGATCCACCTGGGAGGTTCTCTGATGCTGGCCCACAGATAGACTGTGTTCTATCTAGTTTCCCCTGGGCAGGTCTCCAGCCAATATCTTATTAAAGCAACATCATTCAGAAGACTGGGTGGGCTGCAGAACTTCACTGGTGCCATTTCCTCTACTCCCTAATCTTACAAATCAGCTGAAAAGGACTTGAACCGAGGCTGAATTTGAACTTGAGTTTCAAGGGGCAAAAACTCAGCAAAACTGACATTTTCTGTTTCTCTTTCGAGGTCACTGTGAACATAAATCGCTAGGGGTTTGGAGCCAGGGTGCAGGCCCAACTCTCTGCCTTCTGCCCGAGGCAAGCTGGGGTTCTGGTAGGCCTCAGTCTGGTGGTCCCTGCCATGGCAGTCAGGAGGGGAGGGGAGGGGCTCTGGGTTGTGGGGCCAGCGCTGGGAGGACAGTGCTCCGGGAGAGGCTTGCCAAGAAGACACTCCAGCATCCTTGTTTCCTTCCTGCATCCTCTGTTGACGTCCTTTGTTCCTGGGTTTCCTCTGTGCCAAGTGGTGCTGTTATTGGTTGCACTGTGCGGTGTGGAGCCAGTGGAAAGGGCACCATCCTGCCTTCGTGGTACGCCAACAACAAGGGGACCCTTCACCGCTGACCAGAGCTTCAGTTTACAGCACACTTTATATGCATTAGCATCCTGGACTCATAACACTGGGTGAGGATGGGGAAACTGAGACATGGCAGAGCTGAGACCCGCCTCTGAGAACGACTCTGCTGTTCTCACCACATGGGGACACCGTGCCCACAGGCTCCGAGTAGTTGCTGCTGGATCGGGGCCACTCTTTTCTCTCATGTCCTGCCCTTCTCAATGACCTCCCGCTCCCCACTTTTTTCCTCTGTATTCCACCCTCTGAGTCTCCTCTGATCTCCTTCTCACCAGCCAAGGCCCGCACAAGTAGTGCTCAGCTCTCAGGGAGCCTCAGCTAGGCTTCGGGGCTAGAACCCCTGGGTCACATGTCCGCAACCACAAGCATGCGTGAGTCCTCCTGGGGCTTCCATCTCCCTGATCAGCGGTGGCATTGGACACTGACTCCACCCAAAGCGGAGGAAGCAGTGGGGGAGGGGCTTGAGCAGCTCTAGGCCAGAAGCCAAGAGACCTGAGCTCTCAAGACAGGCCTACCAATCATACTTTAGGGACGTTACTGCCTGGATTTGCTCATTGATAAAGTGAAATAATAACACCTACCTCTCGGGGCAGTTGTGAGGGTTACGAAAATTGAATTCATGGTGCAAGCCACAGCCAGATGCTAATAAGGGTTGATTGAATGCAGTAGCAGCTGGAACACAGAACCCTTTCAAGGGTTGGACTTGGAAATGTCAATATCTGTGCTGGGGTAATAAAAGCCAGGAAGCACCTGGCAGCATGGACAGAGAGGTGGAAGGGAATGGAAGAAGGATGTCACTGGGCAGAGGCTGTTTATTTATTTATTTTTTTATCCCTCCTATACCTTCCTCCACCTGCCTGTACTACCCGCTCCCTGTTCATTGTTTTTTTTTCCCCTGGGCATCTCAGGATCCGGTACTCTGGATCCAGCCACTGGACTCAATTAATGCTTGTCTCTTCATGATGTTGATGAAATCACCTCGTAACATTCCAGATGCCTAATGAGGGTGTGTACAGCAATGAGGCACTCACAGAGTGCTGGAATCTCCCTGCCTTTGGCACGCCCCAGTAGTGATGGTGATCTTTAAAAGCTGGGGAGCCCAGAGCGACTTCCCCCCACAATAGCCTTGGTCAGTCCCAGCCTCAGCAGAGATTCAGAGCCCAGCCTGCCATGGTTCCAGGAAAATAAGCCAATTACAACATGAAGCGGGTTGAGGGGTGGGGGGAGGAGGAGAAGCCCAAAGTGCAGGAGGAACCCAGGACCCAGAACAAGGTAGACCCAATTTTGCCCAGAGGAAGTCAGAGAAACTTCCAGAACTGGAAACCTGGAGAATAGAAATGAATGGACTTTCAGTTAAACATTCAAATTGTTTGTACCCAGTTGCTGCCTCTCCCTGCCTGAACCCCACTTAGATGGTAGTAAAGGTATTGAAATAGTATAAACCCACAACATCACAGGGAACGGGAAAGGATAATCAATGGGCTGGAGATTTCAGCAAGTGTATGGGACAGAGCAGGGGGAGGCAGGTAAGGAGGAGGACGCCACAGGCAGCAGGAGCAGAGGTCTCCTTTTCTCAAGGAAGCCCTGAAGAGGCTTGAAAATTCGTTACACGTGGCACATTGCAGGGCAGGTGTGAGATCTAGGAGGCAAGCACCAGGGAACTTTTTGAAAGCTCGCGTGGGGAACAGTTGCCTCTGCTTTGTTTCCCTAGGAGAACAAACAAAGCTATTGAAGGAAATTTCAAGGTCCTGGGAAAAAACAGCCCCCCACAAAATTCTGGCATGTAGGGGTTCCCAGTAAATGCTCAGCTTACTCCTCTAGAACCCTAAAATATAACTCACTGGTCAACAACCCCTGTCCATGTACACAAAGCTCCCAGAGTTAGGGGTTTTTATTCCCTCACTTTAAAAATATGAACCAATAACCAAGGTCTTAAAAGAAGCAAGCAAGCAACAATAACAACAAAAATCCCAGAGAAAACAGATACATAGCTCAGAAAATAAAAGGGAGCTTTAAAAAGTAAAAAAATTGTAAACTTTGTTATCCTAAGAAAAATCCCGAAGTGACTGCTTCTGTAAAACAAGAATAAGTCTATAGCAACGAACAATTAAAAAACAGGAACGACAGGATTTTAAAATACGATTGTAGAAATAACAATTTTAATTACATTGTCGGAAGATAAAGTTGAGAAGTCTCCAAAAAGGAGAAAAGATAGACTAAAATAACAAAAGAAAGGAGTAGATACACAGGATTAAAGGAGAGGAGAAACAAATTACCAACAAAATAGGATGAGGGAATTTCACACAACTTAAGACCACAAATCCCCAAAAGACTCTGGGTGTCTCCAACAACGTGAATGAGATACAGAGCAATGCACTGCACATCATATTGAAATCAGAACCCAACGGACATAGAAAAGAGCCAAAAGGCTCCCCCCCCACAAAGAAAGAGAGTCAACTACAAATAATAACAAAGAATTCTCACCAGTAATCCTGGTCTGAGAAGACAATTTTAATTTAGAATTTATTCCCAGCTAAAGTAGCAATCAAGCGTGAGAGGAAAATAAACAAAGAAATTTTCAGGCAGAGACTCAGAAAAAAAAAGGGCACCCTCTGTATTCCTTCTCCTAAGAAGTTATAAAATGAAGAAGTGAACTAGGAATTTAAAAAGCGGTGGAAGTAACCAAGAAAAGCTCAAGGAAACAGCTGGGTAGGTAGCAGGCCCAGAGTGGTTTCTAGAAATTCTAGAAAGATGAAAAAAGTCAGTGCTTGAAAGGAGATATAATTACAAGGTACTACTTGACACTATAGTCAAGGCACACCGACATCAACTCTTTTATTATTTCCAAGATTTTCCAACATCACCAAAATTTTAATTATGATAAGAGAATATAAAAGTCATCAATCTTAACAGAAATTAGGAGATGGAAGGGAAAAGGAGAGCTTGGGACAAACAAGAGCACTGATGCCAACTTAGAGCGCAGGTGTTAACAGAGACCATTTGTTAGGTAGCAGCTAGGAATGAGTGGCCAGAGGCGAAACCAAGCAGGGCCCTCGCCATTACAGTCTAACAAAGAACTCAATACGGGAGGCTAGAAGTGGAAGGGAGGAGGCTAGAGGCGAAAGGGAGATGGGTCTTACCAGTCAACTCAGCAGTCCTGAGCCCAGTTTGAAAAGATTGCCAGGCATCCCAAACGTCACAAGCAAAAATAACGCAGGAGAAGGAGAGTCCTGGAGACTCTGTGTTGGGAAAGGCAGCCTTTGTAACAACTTCGCTAACTAGACAGAAAGTCTTTACTAGCTGAGAAAGAAAGCCTTTGTCTTAATCCCAAGGTCTAGAAGGGGGAGAAGGAGGGGTACCTGGAAGCCAGCTAAGGTATATAACCCCTGAACCCCAATAGTCAAGGCACTTGTACTAGTCGAGGGCCCACTTACAGTTTTTGCTCAGGTATGTTTTATAAATAAACTTGCTATCTCACTGCCACGGTGCATGTTTGTCTCTCACCTGAATTATTCTCTTGTGAGCAAGACAAGAACTGGTATCACCATGGAAGGAGACAAATTTAAAGTTATAAATGTTATCGTAAGAAGAACTACATATGGCACTAGGACTTTAAGGCTGAATCACATAAAGCTGTTGTTTTTTAGATTAAAAAATGATTGAATATTAGAAATTTCATATGATTCAGCCTAATATACAAAGTGGGGGCCAAAAAACTGTATTTTATTTATAAAAATTATGTATTTATTCTTACATGTTTAAACTTCGGTCACCTTCAAAGTAGTCTCCATTTGATACAATACACCTGTCGAGATGTCTTTTTCCACTGTCAAAACAGATTTTGAACTTGTTGATTTTGATGCCTTTTAGTGCTCCTGCTGTTTTTTGTTTCACTTCCTCCACATCAGCAAAACATTTCCCTTTGAGGACTTTTTTCATCCAGAGAAACAAAAAAAAGTTACTTGGGGTCAGATTGAGTGAATAGGGAGGGTGGGGTATGGGAGTCATGCTGTCTGGTCACGAACTGCCGAACACTCAGTGTGGCATGGGCAGGGGCACTCGTAAATCACCCGTCATGAAATGGGCAAGTGTTGAGTCTTCCAAAAAGTTTCACTGAAGCTAAATGCAGCCTCTCACAACAATGCCCGCTGGTACTCTGATACAGACGGGTTCCTAGAACACTCACCTAGTAGGGGAAGCCTGGACTACAAGGAGCCTACCCTCCAGAAGATAATTCTGGTTTTTTGGATGTCCCCTCTCATACCCAAGCAGAAATGCATAATACATCAATAAATTAAATTTAATTACAAAAAGAATTTTAAACCAAGTTGTCTTTCTTTAATTTCTTTTTTAGAGCAAGGGGAAGAGAACGAGAAAGAGGAGAGAAACATCCATATGAAAGAAAAACATCGATCAGTTTCCTCTCTTAAGCGCCCAGCCGGGGACCTTTCACTTTGCAGGACACCGCCCAACTGAGGCACATCGGTCATGGTTAAAAGGTCAAATCAAAAGTTAGATAACAACAAGATACTGAAGATGGCTGGCTGTGTTCACTTGGGCAGTTAAGACAGTGAAATCCATGTTGTATTTAGAAATAGAAAAGAAAGACTGCATACTTTAAAATAGGTTAGAAAAAATTATAATTAAGTATGCATGTTTAAAAAAGATACCCACTGAAAGAGTAACAACAAAAGCCAGCATGTATGAGAGAGTAATATAAACTTATCAATGTACCAGACAGCATGAAATAAAGAGTGGGGAAGAAGCAAAGAAAGAAAATCAAAAATAGAAAACAAAAATAACTTTTGGAATAACAATACATCAGTAACCAGATAAAATAAATATAAGCAGATCAATTTCAGTTATTAACGGAAAGGTTTTATCTAAATAAAGCTTAGAAAAATCCAATATTATGCTGTCTACAAAAGATACACCTAAAGTAAAACTAAAGGGAAAAGGTGAACCCTGGCTGGTGTGGCTCAGTGGATTGAGTGCCTGCCTGCAAACCAAAAGTTGCTGCTTCAATTCCCAGTCAGGTCTCATGCCTGGGTTGCGGGCCAGGTTCCCAGCTGGGGGCGTGTGAGAGGCAACGATGCTCCACAGTCGGTAGACCAGTTGAAGTTGATAGTGATCAAATCGAGACATTAATTGAGAACAATGGATGTTCTACCCCATGAGAGTTCGCTGACATACTCAAAATATCCAAATCAATAAAGTTATTGGTGAAAATGAAAAACGTGTCTTTTATTTTATGGAAGAAAATTACATGAACTTTTTGGCCTATATAGATCTATAACCATTGAAAAAAATTAAATCAATAGTTAAAGATAAACCACACAAGTTACACATACTGCGGTAGCCAAGGATGAAAACACTCTGAAACCTCACTGAAAGATTAGAAAAGCCCTAAATAGATGGGGAGATGAACCATATTTACAGACAAGTGCACTATGTTTTGTGAAGAACATAAATTCCTCCCACCCCAAATTAATTTAAGTCTTCACTGCAATTCTATCAGAATCCCAACAGAGATTTTCAGAGGAGTTTTACATGTTGATCTTAAAATGTGCATAGAATTGCAAAGGGCCCAGAATCCATGAGATGTTTCTGAAGAACGAGGTGGAGTGGCGACTCAAACCAAGGAGTAGGAAAGCTACAATAATGAGGGCAGTGAGTATGGTAGAAGATTAGATAAATAGACCAATGGCTAGGCTACAGAGCCCAGAAACCAACCCATGCATATGCGGAAACTTCACACGTGACAGAGGTAGCTTTCACAAGTCGGTAGGGAAGGATAACGGTAGATAAATGGTCTGGGACAATAGGATATAATATACATTTGGAAAAAATGCAGTTTTTTACCTGTATCATCCCATATACAAAAATAATTTCTATGTGGATTAAAGACCTAAATGTGAAAAACAAAACTACAACTTTCAGATGATGTAAAGACTGCTTTTATGACTTGAGAGTAGGAAGAATTTCTTCCTTCCCACTTTTCTTTCTTTCAAGAATTTCTATGAGTTTATTTGGGCTAAACTTAGGACAATAGCTGGGAAGCGAAATCTCAACGGATTGAGAAAATACTCGAGACTGGCAGTTCTGCAGTTTATTTTATACATCGCAATCAAAGGTGGGGGAATCTCGGACTGGATGTAAAGTAAAACAAATAGGCACATATTTCTTTTACATAACTGGGTATAGAATAGTTAACAGTCAACAATTAACACAATAACAATAACAATGAGGGGATTTGTGGTCTCTGCTCTGGTGGGTGGTTGTGCCCTGAGGGGTCTGGGGAAAAAAAAAAGGAAATTACTCTGACATTTCAAAGGTATGTTATCTTAAACGCAAAAAGACAGCTAAAGGGCTCAGTTACGGTAATGATGACCTTTGTCAGGGAAGATTCTAGCCTAGGACATGACTACACACCATGACTTGCTTTTAGAAAATTTTAATTTCAGACCATCCTATGTGGTTACCTTAGGCCTCTGACTTTCTAAGGCCACCATGCAGGTCTCCTGAGTCTCTCAGGTTTAGTATGTGGCCCCTTTTTCATCCACACTTCTCCCTTTTGGACATAAATCAATCTGAGGGATACACTGATGGTCAATGTTTCGTTGGATAGTGTGGTCCCACGGTGCGAGGAAGGCTCATTCCTGGGAAGTCTTAGCCTCAGCATTTTGTGTTGCTGAACGATGCGCTATTGGGGATGGAGCAAGACCGACCGTAACCTTGGGTGGAAGTCAAGGCCAAGTTTTTTTCAAAAGTGAAAAGGAGGAATATGGGAAACAGCCAGCTTTATGGGTCTTCATTAAGAAAAAGCCTGAATCATTTCTAACAGATAAGTTATCACGATTCAAGTTTTGCTGTCCGTCTCACTTCTCTGTATTTTGCATCTAGTATAACATTTACCTATAGTTTGAAGGCACACCATACACCCCTTCCGTTTTCACAGCCTGACCTTGATTTGGGTTCCCATTTATTACAGCCCATCAACTTCCCATTGGAAACACTCAAGTGGTATTCATTATTAATCCGATTCCTGCTAGTTGTACAACTGGAGGCTATAACTTTAAGGTTTATTCGGGGACAAGGCTGTCAGAACACTATGCTATAAATTACAATTACCACCTAAAAATTCCTGAGGCCAGGAGGACAGTAAGAGTTTCACAAGGAAATTTCCTGTGCCTCAGCAGCAGTTACAGAGGGCCACATTTTTATAGACACTTCAACTTCCATTTGAATTAATATAGTTAGTAGTCCTTGTTGGGTTTGGGTTTAAGCACATTTTCATAATTAGGTTCTAGCATTCACACATAGAATTCTTTTCTCAATATTCTTTTTCTACTAACCCTCTAAAACTTCCCTTGTTCTTCTTAGTTGGTCCCTTTTTATTCATTTAGAAATAACTAACTTATTAGGACAAACTACTTATTTTTAATTTCTCTTAAACACACACATACCTCCTTTTCTTTTTGCAAAAGCATTTCTACTAAATTTCAAGAGAAACCATGAAAAGCATTACTGATAATACAAAAGTTATCTCATACACCTTCAGCAATTATTAATAGTTGGGCTGTGTACACAAAGCTTGAGAAAAGCCCAATGAACAAGTGTAACTATTATTGTGACCAATATTATTAGCAGGCAGATAAAGACAATCAAATAAAGTTCAACATCAATTTGTAGGCATACAGGTCTGGTTGATGTCTTGGGAAAGCTCTCTATGTCTGATGTCAGTGGCTTCTCATCCTCAAGAGATCTCTGACCTCCGCTCTAGGCAGAGGCAAATGTCAGAGGCGGGCTGATGTCTATTTGTGGCACCTGATATGGTCCCTTCCAACAGTGTTGGAGAGGGTCTTTAATTAATGTCTTTTCCAATGGACAAAAAATCCTGGTTGTAAATTTTGGTCTTTGAAGTCTTTGTCTCCTAGGAGTGCACTGTGAAATGAATGCCACTATTTTATCAGTCTCCATAAGCTGGTTAATAAGTTCTTGATTATAAAACAGAATTTCTCCTTTTAGTAAGGTGGTTCATATTCTCCTGTATCTAGATTCATAGAGTGTCCAGTGACTATTTACTGAGAAAAGCTATGTGTTTACTAAAAGAAGTAGATTTCAGGTTGAAGAGCATCATAGAGAGAGCTTTGGCCAACGGAGATTAAAAGCTTCTGAAAATTTACCTAGTTGAGTTTTAATTCTACCATTTCTATGTTCCACCAACCCAGAGAACTGAGGTGATAGGCACAATAAAAACACTGTAGAATAGGCCAAATATTACAAATGGGTTGCATTACTTGCCTCAGTCATAGTAACTCAGACGGAAGTCCCAAAGTGGGAATTAATTTTTGCCAATAATAATGTACCTACTGTGAAGGCTGTTGCTCTCCTGTAAGATAGTGCCGCAACCCAGTGGGGGGAAAACATAGTTAGTTAGATCATAACTAAAACATATTTGTATGTTTGCAATGGTGGCATTTGTTATCAAATCCAATTATCATCCTTCAAATGATCTAAAGGAAGTGGGATATGTCCTTGGGACTCGTGGAATGAATTTCCAGGCTTGTATTTGGGCAGATAGAACATTTGCTATGTACTTTACAAGCTACAGAAGAAAGTTTCCAATAAGTCATCTTTTTAGGACCCTATTGTGTTAGCTCATGTACATGTTAAAGTACAGGTAATTGATTTATTGATGATAGCCCTTCTGACAGGTGTGAGGTGATGTCTCACTGAAGTTTTAATTTGCATCTCTCTGATGATTAGTGACATTGAGCATCTTTTCATATGCCTATTGGCCATCTGTATGTTGTCTTTGGAGAAGTGTTGGCAAGGATGTGGAGAAAGGGAAATCCTTTTGCACTGTTGGTGGGAATGCAGATTGATACGGCCATTGTGGAAAGCAGTATGGAGTTCCCTCAAAAAAATTAAAAATGGAACTGTTTTATGACCCAGTAATTCCACTTCTGGGAATATATCTGAAGAAACCTGAAACACTAATTCAAAAGAACATATATACCCCTATGTTCATTGCAATGTTATTTACAATAGCCAAGCTATGGAAGCAGCCCAAGCACCCATCAGTAGATGAGTGGATAAAAAAGCTTTGGTACATTTACACAATGGAATACTACCTAGCCATAAAAAGAAGGGAATCTTATCCTTTGTGACAGTGTGGTTGGACCTGGAGATAATTATGCTAAGTGGAATAAGCCAGAGGAAGACAAATACCGTATGATTTCACTTATATGTAGAATCTAATGAACAAAATGTAGTAACAAACAAAATAGTAACAGACTCAGAGAAAGCAGGCTGACAGCTGTTGACAGAGGTGGGGCAAGTGGCTAGGTCAGGGAGCGGAGAAACTGGGCATAAAAGGAAGAAGCTCATGAACATGAACAACGGTGTGGGAGTTGTCGGGGGAGAGGGTGGGAGGAGGTGGAGGAGGATAAGGGGGAGTAAATGGTGATGGACAACAGCTGGACTTGGGGCGGTGAGCACACAACACAGTGTACAGACGATGTGTTGTGTGATCGTACACCTGACACCTGTATAATTTTGTTAAGCAGTGTGTCACTCCAATAAATTCAATGAAAAGGAGGAAAAATAAAGTATAGGTAACTGAGTCCCTATACTAAAGATTGGTTTCTGACTGGGTCCAAGCTCTATCTGTTTGCCTAGGTCAAAAGTTCCCCATTTTTGTTGCCATATCCTCTTTTCTTCCGCTGCAGCTGTCCATTGGAAGCTAGAACAGGAAGATTTGGAATTCTCAGAGAGACTCGCTCAAGCTCCCCCAACACAAAGCAAGGAGCCAGTGGGGCATGGTAGGGACAGTTTCTTAAATAAGATATTTTTGCAAGCCCAAACCATAAAGTTCTATTGCTAAGTTTGACTAGATTAAAATTAAAGCTTCTGTTCCACAAAAGACAGTATAAATAAAGTAAAATAAGAAGCCACACTCTGAAAAAGGATGGTTGTAAAACATATAATTTACAGAGGATTCGTGCCCAGGATATGTAAAGATTTCCTACAAATCAAAAGGAAAAAGACAAAATGCCCCCATTATAAATTGGTCAATGTATATGCACAGATAATTCTTAAAAGAAGAATTCTGAATGTTCAATAACCTTTAAAAATAAATTTAACTTCACTATTTATCTGGAAAATAAAAGACAAAACAACAGTGACTTGCCATTTCATACCAATCAGATTAACAGAAATTAAAAAGTCTGACATTAAGAGGTGGGGAGGATGTAGAGTAATGGGAAATAAAAAATAAAGAAAAAACACTGGGAATAAATGCCCATCAATGAAAGAACAGATAAATTGTGGTATATTCATTCAACAGACTATTATGCAGCAATTACAGTGAATGAACTAGAGTCGCATGCTTCATATGGCTTAATCTCAAAAAAAAAAAAAGTCAGAAAAGAATAATGGAAGAATGTGATATGCAGAGTAATATCATTTGTATCAAACTGGAAAACAGGCAAAGCCTGTTCAGAGTTACAGACACATGCAGCAAGAGTACAACAATGCCTGGGAATGTGAAACACCAAATTTATTAAGCAGGTTACCACTGAGGACAAAAGGAGAGCAATGAGAACTGGGAAGAGATATGCACACAAACCTTCAACTTTATTTGTCATATTTTATTGTGTTAAAAAAATATCTAAAGCAAATAGGGCTTCAGATATTTTTTACGTTACCTTATAAAGATTTTACAAAGTCAGTTGAGGTGTTCAAAGTTGTTCTTACTTTTCTGAATGTTTCAAGATAATGGCCCTGAGTTCAGGAAAGATGTTTCCACTGGAAGGGACCCCAAAATGTAAACCCAATGGAAGCGTGTCCTTTGTTTTAGCTCCTGCTCTATGCCCCCACTTAGAAGAGCGCCCAGTGCAGAAGAGACACTCAACAAATATTTGCTGAATGAATGAACATCTGCAAAGGCAATGAGACATGTTAAAACACGGTGTGTTCAAGAGAGCGAATCATAATAACAGACAACTTCTATTGAGCACCACGTGCACCAGCCACTGACTTAACCAGTTGATCTGAATTACTTCATTCCATCCTTGCAACCATGGTAAAGGACCATTATCCTTCCTCTACAGGTGAGGGTAGTTTCCCTGAGGGCATAGTAGTCAGGACTATAATCCATAGTCCATCAAAACAGTCTGGGTTTTATGCTGCAGGTAGTTGCAAAATTTGGAGCAGTGGAAATAAATAAGACAAAGGGGCACATTAGATATATACACACACCAAAATGGAGGGTGGCCAGGAGCAGGTGGGGTGGGGAGGGTACCTAGTGCCTGACAGCCTTTGAGGGGAACACAGAGCCAAGAACACTGCAGTCTGCCTGGGCAGTCAGGAAAGGCGTTACCACTACCAGGAGGAAACATATGAACTTGGCCTTGAAGGAGAAGTGCACTTACAAATGCCGGGAACCCAGTGATTCCTGTTGCACATCCTGCTGGTGTTTCTCAGAAGATCTATTGCTCTGGACTGTGAGCACAGGGTCTGGCTACACAGGGCCAAGTGCACCCACACGTGAAGATGAACTGGTTTGAAGGTAACCTCGAGTTTGAGGAAGTTTGCTCTCACCATTCTATACACAGAGAAGAAAAAGCAACTCAGAGCTCTTCTTTAGAAGTCATGACAGCAGTCCTACAGGTAATTGCTTGCTCTTCAATAAGAGCTAACATTTGAGCATCTACTGTTCGCAAGGTGCTGGGCTGTCATCATAGCCTTTATTGCCTCTAATTCTCACAACTCTGTGAAGCAGGTATCCTTTATCCCTTCCCAGGGATGAGGAAACCCGGGCTTAGAGAATTTAACTGCCTTGCCCAAAGTCCTATGTAGTTACTAAGTGGTAGAGCTGGGATTTCAACCCACGGTTGTCAACTCTCCAGCCCTTATTTTAACCAGTGTTGCTCACATGCACAGACATCCATCGAAAGCGGCAAGAGTTTTACTGCTTTCAATTGGCAGAATAAATGAGAACGTGATCCGAGCATAATAAACTAGAAACCAAGCTTGTCATTACATTTGTGAACACCTGTTACATGTTAGGTACTCCATAAATGCTTGTGAAATGAGGTAGCATTTAGTTTCAGGAAATGAAAACTAACCCATTGTCAATGACATACTACTCTCATAGCAGTTTCAGAAGTCTTTGCAGGGACTCTCGGAATCAATGCTCCCCGCCCCCACCACATGCCAACATGCAAGCATGCAAACAGACATGCACACACACACACACACACTCAGCCCTCCTGGCGTGCTCCCACTTCTCTCTCAAATCTCTGCTCCACCCACCCTTCCCACAGTTCCTCCTCCTGCTCCTTGGCACTCAGCCCTGATCATACTGTCCTGGCTCCTGTCACTGGGTGCTGAGCTCCTGGAGGGAAGGACCTGGGTTCTTTTATTTCTCAGCCTATCATTGAGCAATCCTACTCTGAAAATATGCACTGAATGAATGGAGTAGGGTTACTCTCCCAAAGAGCCCACAGAGATACAAATAGTGAGAGAAAAGAAAAAAGGACAAGGGAAAGAACTGGAAGAGTCCTGCCTTTCATATAAAAGTAGATAAAGACAACAATCCATCCTTTCCATTGGAGGGGACACCAATTCAGGAAAAGTCACCATCAATTGTATCGTGTGTATTCGTTTTATTAATTTATTGCACATTGGCCACACACCTACCTACTCTGTGCGGGAGCCTGCCCTGGCATTGGCTCAATCGCTTTCACCCTTCCTCATAAACTTTGGAGAGACCCCTCTCCCCACTGGGCACAGGGGCACAAGGATGAGGTAAACAAATCCATGTCCCCAGGACCACACAGTGGAAGGAAGGGTCAAGTAAAGGAAGATGTCACAATTTACAAATGTAAAGGTTATTCTGTGGAAAAGGAAAGTAGGAGGAGGAGACAGGTGTGTGATCAAGGGAAGAGGAGAGGGCAGCTGGGAGAAGGGAAAGGAAGACAGCCGCAACCTGTCTGGATTTTCCCAGAGCCATGTCTAACAATACTCTGGTCACGTTTTAATTAATTGGAACGTTTTAATTAATTAGAACGCATGGACTCAAACAAGAGCTCTCTCTCTGATTAATTTTCGAAAGAGTCGGCCGAATTTAATCATAGCAAACATAATGACCCCCGCTATTACCGCCTGAGCAGCTAAAAGCAGAAAATAAAGACCCCAGAACAGGTTATGGTCTTGACCCTTGCCCTCGGCTACCGGCTGGGCCCACGCCCAGGGTTCTGAGGCTGGGGGTTCGAGGGCCGCGGGCAGGGATGGCCGGTTCGGGGCGGGAGAGTGGGGAGGCGGGCCCCGGGTGCTCGGGCACCCCAGATCACTGTCCTGCAGGGCTTGGAGCGGCAGGCCAGCGCGCTGCCCTGGGCCGTGGCATTGCGGGGGCTCGGCTTGGCCTACGAGGCCCGGGTGCTGTCGTAGCCACTCCAGGAACGGCCGCAGGCCACAGTCGCAGCGCCAGGGATTGTGCCCCAGCAGGACCTCCGCCAGCCCGGGCAGAGCCCCAAACACATCGCCGGGCATGGTCTCCAGCTGGTTATGGTCAAGCTGGACCTTCTCCAGCCTGCGGAGGCCGCGGAAGAGCGTGCGGGGTAGGGTCCGCAGCCTGTTGCGGCACAGCGACACTTGGCGCAACTGGCTGAGGTCGCGCAGCAGGTCGTCGGGAAGGGAGGCCAGGCTATTGGAGTGCAAGGCGAGCACCCGGAGCTCGCCAAGGCCCCGGAACGCGCCTCCTGGGAGCGCGCTCAGACGCGGGCTCAGGGTCACCCCTAACACCGACAGGTGGCTCAGGTTGCTGAAGACGCTGGCGGGCAGGGTGCGCAGCTGGGTGCCGTTTAGCCACAGCTGCTGCAGGCCCACCATCTCCCCGAAGAGCACCTCCGGGAGCTCTTCCAGTGGGTTCTCGAACAGAGTCAAGAAGGTCAAATTGAGCAAATGGAGAAAGAGTGCAGAGGGCAGGGACTCGAGCCGGTTTCTGGAAA
This sequence comes from Mormoops blainvillei, assembly GCA_004026545.1. NCBI lineage: Eukaryota > Metazoa > Chordata > Mammalia > Chiroptera > Mormoopidae > Mormoops > Mormoops blainvillei. The sequence goes on from PVJD01005419.1 coordinate 48,855, forward strand.
GAGTCAAATAGCTCAGGTTGCGGAGCTGGTCGAAGGTACCCGGTGCGACCGAACGGATGTGGTTTCTGTCGAGCCGCAGCTCAATTAGGGTGCGCAGGCTATTGAAAAGCCCCGAATCCAGAGAGATGAGCTGGTTCGAGTGGAGCAGAAGCTTCTCAAGCTTAGTCTGTGCTCCAAGCAATCCCTTGGGCAGGTGAGTCAAATTGTTTTCCGATAAATCCAACAATCTCAGGTTCCCCAGATATGTGAAGAGGCTAGCAGGAAGTAAAACGAGTTGATTGTGGTTTAGAGAGAGCTCCCGCAGGTTAACCAGTTTTTGAAACATATTTCGGTCAATGACCTTTAGTTCATTGTGGTTCAAAAACAACTGTTCCAGGAGCACCATCTTATCCAAGAGCGCGCCCGGAAGATGACTGATCTTGTTGCGCGACAACCTCAGGGTTTTTAGTTTTATCAGGTCATTGAAGGTGCCTGGGGCGATGGCGGAAACGTTGCTATCTAACAACATTAGGCGCTGCAGGACCGTCATGCCCCTGAAGCTGTCATTCTGCAAGCTGCCGTGGCCCATTTGGAAAAGCAGGATGTGCGTGAGGTTGGTGGGCAGGCCGAGAGCGGAAACGCGCGCCACGCCGCCTCCGGAACACTGCGCTGCATCCCGGAAGATACACTTGCAGGCCGGGGGGCAGGGGAAGGGCTGGGCACGCAGGAGCGCGAGCACCGTGCACAGCAGGGTGCTCCTCAGCATGTCTGAAACCTGTGGACAACATACAAGAGCAAACGTTCATATTCGAGCTTGTAACCCTGGGAATTTAATTTTGCAGAAGCTTGATTCTTTCGCCAGGATCATCACTGACTCAAAATGTGATCCGGATACAACTAAGTTTTCCGCTTTCCTTATTTCCCTGGGTGGTGAGTGAAAAGACATTCATTCTCCACTATGAGGTCTCAGTCTTGTGTTTAACTGGTTTTCCACTCTCAGTATAAAGCATTGACATTAAAGCGTTTTCAAGCTACAGAAAATCCAGTACTTTAAAAATCTTTACATAGAGAAAACTCTTTAAATAATCATTCTCACATTCATGCTCCAGATATCACACAGCGGGGCCATTATGAAATAGGTCTGCTCCTGACTTTATACCTTACTGAGGGGTGGCTATAATCAAGTCATGAAGGGAGCAGCAAAGTCTGTTAAAACAATGGTAATCACCTGATTCCTTTGATCACGTGCTATCTGCAATACAAACTATTCTACTAAAACAACGAGCACCCCACAACAGTGAACACCCTCAGCCACACTGGAAAAAAAAAAAAACGGTTAATAAGACTTACCACTTTAAAATGCCATGCATTGTTCCCAACACTTTATTTGAATCAATTCACTTAATCCTTACCTAAGCCTACGTAGATACTATTATTATCCCCAAAGAATGAAGAAAGTAAGGCACGGAAAGTTTAAATAACTTAACCAGGGGCACCGAACTAAAATTGAGAGTAGTATATCTGATTGAGCCATAACTAAGAAGCTATCATTTCTAAGATGCTTAAAAATTAACACTCATGGTCCTGGCCGGTGTGGCTCAGTTGGTTGGAGCATCATCCCGTAAAACGAAAGGTAATGGGTTTGATTCTCCATCAGTGCACATACCTAGGTTGCAGTTCAATCACTGGCCAGGGCGCCTACGATCCCTACAGGAGGCACCCAGTCTATGTTTCTCTCTCGCATGAGCATTTTTCTCTCCCCTCCTCTCTCTCTAAAAGCAATGGGAAAAAAATGTCCTGGGGTGAGTATAAAAAAAAACCCCAAAAAACAATACTCTTGACATAGAATTATCTGTGAAATATACACAGTAACTAATCTGCCAAAACAATGTTTACCAAGCGTAATTTTACACAAATCGTTTCTTGTAGCTAAATTTCATTTCTTATGCACACACAGACTAACCAAACCCTCCAGTTGCCCATATTCATTTTTAAAATATTTGGCCTTACCTGAAGTGGTGCTGCACCCCCAAGCAACTGACAGGCTTAGGGCCTCGACTGTGATTCGGCACTTTCCAAAGGAAAAGGGCAGTACCCTTGCATCCTCAAGATAAAGACTTTAATAGAATAACAGTCAAGGAAAGGGCCCTATCGCAGCGCATATTCTGGCTTTTAATGACAAATATTTTCAAACTGAAAGACATTGTATGTAGGCTAAGTCCTACTGTCAAAGCTGAATGACAAGAGCAGGAGGGAGAGAAGTTTCTCCATAAATGGCACAATGTAACTCCGTGGTGCTAGAGAAGCCTAGTGACACAATTGGATCATGGCAGCAGCCACACCCCTAGACGGGCCATACTTCCTTTGGGGCTTTTGATGCCACATTGTCCCAGTTCTCTAAACCAGTCTCCCACCCCCCTTGGATGAATAATAAGGCTAAGGCCATTTTCAAAGGCTCCACTCAATTTCTTTCTTTTTAGGAATAATAAGGCTGAAAACATCATCAAGTATGTTCAATTGTGCAACACTGGTTTGGCTGAAGGGTGTTCACACATTCCATGTTCTTAGGAATGTCAAACTGCTTTCCAAAGTCATCGTACCAGTGTAATGCCACCCGCAGTGCATGACAGTTCCTGTGCTTCAGAGCTCTTCCCACACTTGGAATTGATTTTTTAAATTTAATTTTTGCAATTAATATGAAATAATTCAGTGTGGTTTAAATTTTGCATTTCCCTAATAATGAACTTGAGCATCTTTTATTTTAAGGGCCACTTCTTCATCCTCTGAGAAATTTGAGTTTTCTTTTGTCCATTTGTCTATAAGCAAAATATGTATGCTTATGTCTTTAAAAAGCCTGAATTATAGGCCTTCTTTGCATGTTCTGGATACTGATCCTTTGTTGGTTATAGGTGTTATAAGTACCTTCTAGCTAGTTTGTGGCTTGCCTTTTCACCATTTTTATGAGGTCTTTTGACATCTTATTATATAAAGTTATCAATTTTTAAAATACGTAATTTTTGTGCCTATTAAAATAAATCCTTTTCCTAAATCAGAAATATATTTCCCCATTATGCCTTATCAAGTTTTATAGTTTTGTCCTTCACTTTTAGGTCTATAATCCATCTAGAGTTGATTGTTGTGTATGATGTGAATTGAGTGCAATTTTACTTTTTTCTCCACTAGGATAACTAGCTGTCCTAGCCCTAGTTACACAAATCCCTTTGTCCCTCAGAGCTACAATGTTGGCACCAACATCTCATGAATGTGTGGGTCTGTTTCTGTGCTACTTGATAATCCCTGCGCCAGTACCACACTGAAATAACCTTTTATGTTTAAAGCCTGGAAATATAGTGTTTTATAAAGTGTGAAGAAACAGACATTTTCACACTACATTGGTGGGGATATAAATTGGGGAAAACTTTTTGGAGGAAAATTTAGTAGTATCCAAAGTAACCAAATTAAAATCCAACAACAAAATATATATATATATATATATATATATATATATATATATAAAATTTTCTTTGTCCAGCAGTTCCACTGCTCATTATATGCTCATTAAGCATATGTGCACAAAAACATTTATTGCAGAACTGTACAACAGAAACAAAAACCTAAACGACCATCAACAGGGAACAAGTTGTTTAAATTATAGTATTGTACGTCCATGCAGTGAGATGTCTTGCAGACTTTAAAGTGAATAAAGTTGAGCTCCAAGAGCTGATATAACTTTCTAAGATACACTGAATGACAGAAAACAAGGGCAGCATAGCATATACAATGGGATTTTACTCGTGTAGCATTTTTAAAAAGTTACCTGAGAATATATACATATATATATATTTTTTCTGGAATAACACACCCAAGAAACCTTAGTAATCACCTTTTGGGGGAGAAACCAGGGAACAGGTAGACTTCCTTACATACCTTTCTGTGAGCTTTAAGTTTTTATTAAACATGCATCTATCATTAATCTTTAAAAAAATTTTTAATGTAAAAATAAAGTCATTTGGAAGGGAAAATGGCATCACTGGAGAAAAAATGTAAAGATAGAGGTATTAAAACATACTGGAAAGTCAGTGCTTGAATTGTGAAAGAATAACATTAACCTCTGGAACCACCGAGTGGTACAGAAGTGGTTCTTAAGTTATTTTATCCCAGTCGACCATTCTTTTATCCATGACATTTGCAGGTGTAGAAAAAGCACTGAAATCCAATCAACCTTGACTTAGCCAAATGTAGTGAAAGCTCAGTAAATGCTGAACTGACTGAAGTTACCTTCTAAGTCATGAAGTCCTAGACCACAGGGAAAGCCACTGCCTCTGCCAGGTATCGCAGGACATCTTTCAGCTTTAATCAAGGGCAGGAACTCGAGAGCCCAGAAAAGATACCCTGGCGACCCAGTGAGACAGTCACATGCATAGGCATGCCAAGCAAAAGGCCCTTTGCCCATGAAAATGCCAGGAAGCAAATGTGATAGGCAGATTGGGAAGAACTGTGGAATAATCAGAGTAAAACTTGCAGCCAAATTCTGGTGAAACTTCTCTAGCCTATTTCCACAGGAAGGCCTCCAAGTTCTTTGAACAGAGCAGACCACTTGAATTGCCCAAGGGAAAACTGGGTAGAGAAGTTGCAGACAATGGAGGAACACAGAGTTCATCCACCCAACAAATGAACAAGGTATGGGGAATTATTTTGAGAAATGAAGTTGACGGCTCTAGTGTTCAAGTTCTTTAGAGCTGGGATCTATGAAATGGGTCAGCAATGTGCTGTCCTAAATGGCTGCTGTGTGCCACAGAACCCTGGCCTATGGAGTTTGGCCATTCAAAAGCTGGAGTCTGCCTGGACGTCAAACACTTTCCTTCCTCCATAGGGAAGACTCAGAGTCGAGGGCACAACAGGGATTCTCTGGAGAGTAACCATAACCCCAGATACGAACAGGGACAGTCTCAAACTCTTAGAACCCCTGGCCTTCCCTTCAATATGCAAATACTAAGAAGGCAACTGGCAATGATGTGGGACAGGGGTATGGGTGGGGAGGGGAAGAGGAAGAGGAAGGACAGGATGAACTGTGCCCACAGCAACAGGCTGTGGGGACAGGGCCATTTGCTGTAAAAACCATAGTGCATGGAAGAACTCGGACTCAAACTAGGTCTTCATACCACCCAGATCCAACACACCACAGCCGGCCACATAGTTCATAACAGAGGATGCATGACTTCCACAGAACCAGCCATACATACCAGGAATCACCTACCCAAGCACGAAGTCCCAACACCAATCTGCCTTCTCTGGGATTTCTATGATCGGCAGTGAGCTCCACAGCTTCTCTCTCTTTGCAGGGCTCTTTTCGCACCCATGGATGCCACTTCACTTCAAATTTACCATGTCTCACATGGTATTAGCTTTTGGTTTGGTGTTCCCAACTATTACTAGACTAATTCCTTAGCTCATAATTCACCATTTCCCTCAGGCCTCCTGACACTTAATATTTGGCTTTACATTGTGTCTGACTGATACCTTTCCATAGATGGCCACAGACACAGTGTTACATGGAATGCTGTATTTATTTCTTTCAAAAACCCAAAGTTAACAAAAAAAAAAAGGAAATGAGAAAGTATTAAGCAGGAAAATAAATCCAGGGAGGGAAACACTCATGTGACTAAATGGCAAACAAATGTATAAAGACACAGAAAAAAAGAAGTATCATTTCATTCATTTATATTTTAATTTTGAATAGCTTCAATCAAAAAAAGATTTCATAAGGTTATTTACAGTGCTGAATGTACAATTATGAATGTATGTCTTTTTGACATCAGGGTACCATTCTTGAGCAGCAATACAATTTTAAAAATATAAAGATGCAGTATCATTTCTGATATAAAGTTTCTTAAAAAAATTCCAAAGTCTTAAGGAATTAACAAATCATAACAGGAAGTTAACTATTTTATTAATTTAATGTGCACATAATTACCAAATTTTAATACATTAAAAATATGTGTAAATACCCAGACTGTACAAAAATTAACATCCCGTGTTTTGTTAAAAGTTCCCAACCACCTCCCACCATAAATATACAAAAACTTATTTTCAGATGTCAAAATTACATGCAAGAAATCTTAAAATGTTTTCCAAAGCTTGAATTTTGCTGTTCTCTGAATATTGAATGTATAGCCATTTTGGAAGCAGAATATATAAACACTGATATTTTACCATGCATTTGAAACTGTGCAGTATTTTCATAAACATGGAAAGCCAAATAAATACAGTAAAAACTGCAACAGTTTTGTTTAAATGCACGTGCAATTTGGAAAGCTTTTGAATATGAGGACTATAAAACTAATATAAAAAGTATATATTTTGTCGTTGGCTTAGCCATTTTTATTCAAGCATTATTTGCAGCATTGCTTTATAGCAGTTGGTGCTAGAAGATACAAAACATAGTTACCACTATTTATATTTGTGGGAGAAAGGGAAAAAAAACTTTAAACAACCCTGAGGGAGACACACATTAAAAATCTTGTTATTTATTTAAAAAGTTAAAAAGTTACATATCATTATTTAACAATTACTTTCCTGGACATTTCTGTCCTCAAGTATGTGCATAAATAAAATTTAAATCAGCAATACTTATTAATCTTAATACACCAAAATAATATATGTACAGATTTTAAAATTTAGGTCTGTATACACTCAAATAATTTAATGTGAAATTCAGAATCAAAATTATTATGTAATGATGACCTACAGAGAGAAGTCTATTGATGGCACTGAGTAGGACCCACACCTACATTCACAGACATTCTTCAAATAGTGTTCTGGAAGCCATCAGTTACAACTCAAATAACCCGCTTAGTCTATGTTCAAATCTAATTTCCTACAAATGCTTTTCCACCTACCTAAAAACCTTATTCCTTTCAAAACAGTATGGACAGACAAGATATAAAACCCTTATAAAATCTAAATGTTAAAAAAAGGGAGGGTGTAAAAAATATAGCTCTTTATGATCATGCTCTTAAAGATGTTAAATACAATCTGATAATTGGGTTTTTAAGCTGCTACTTAGCAATTATCTTAATTATATGCTTCAGTATTTAAATCAAAGAGTAAGATTTACAATTATGGGTATCACTGAAGAATAACCCTTGTACATGTTGAAAATGAATGTGGAAATTATAAAACAATCAAGAGAGTAACTATAGAAAACAGTGCTAATTCACAGCTCAAGAGGTCTAAGATGCATAGAATCATTCATGGAACAATTTGTTCTTCTCATCTAATGAGTATTAATACCATTATTATATTTTTTGATGGAAAATTCTGATTATATTTCTGTAAGAATCATCAGTGGCAACAGCAGTAACAGTGATCCTGAGTGTAACATACATTTTTCTATAGTTACCAAACATCATTCATGTCGCTGCACCATAAAAAATGAGAAGTTTGATTCTACGGTTCTGGGTAACAGCTGATAAATTGCTAAGTACATGTCAGGAAAATGATCAGCCAGAAGTGAAAAGTACATGCTACTGGTTAACAAAGAACACAGGCTAATGTCACAAAGTGTTAGCAGTTTAGTGTCCATTTTACAGCAATGCCAGTTTCCTTGTTTATCCTAACTGTGGGCTTTGCCAAACTGCTGGATCTTACCTATAACGTCATTTTTTAAGTTACTTTCATTTTGTTTAGAATTTATAAACATTAACCAGGCAAAATAGAGAGGTGAAAGAACATCCACATTACTTTTGTTCAGTGAATGTCTATTCTTTAACTTTATTTCCATTTTTCTTTTCTCCCAGAAAGTCCAACCAAAGCATACCCATTTATAAAATTCCAATCCAAAAATAGGTAAACTCTGACCTCTGGCGCCACCTGATGGCATAAAACAAACTCTCACCAAGTTCATATTGTTTTGAAAAAATAGCAGTCATTAAAACCACTCATTTTTTAAGCCTTAGTATTGACAGGACAGACATACATCAAATCTTAAAAATTTTAGAAGGCGAAAGTCTAACTCAAAAATACTCAAAAAAAAAAAAACAACCCCAAAATTCTAACTCACTATTATCCAATGTCTTTAGGTAATTTAAAAAGTAGAAAATAAAAAAGACATTTAAAATAACATAAAACCTGAGACAGAACAGGTATGAAGAGATATTAGACAGACAGATCCACATCTATTGCCAAAAGAAAGAATCTTTTTTTCCTAGTGACAAAGCTTTTACAACATTTAACTGAAGCAAATTATATTACTGACACCAGCCAGCACAAGATACATTTAATAGTTTTGAGGGACATCTCAAGAAGGCAGTGAAGCACCTTGCTGATTAGAAAAATAAAACCCAGGCAATTTGTATGGAAAATATAAAACCATAAGTGGAAATTACCTGAGTTGTTCTATAAACAATACCATAAAACTCACTCTTAACTCTAGGCTATCAGAGGAATCTGGTGTATGTACACATAGGGTTCTTTGGAAATGTTGGAATCAAATGAAAACAGGCTTTTTACCTATTTTCACTAGAGGCTAACGCCCAGTTTATTTCTCAATCACAAATTTAGGGCCTGTATATAAACAAGGACATTTTCTAAGAGGGTTTGTGAAAATAAATTTAAAGAAGTTAACTAAGTCTCGAAAGCTAATGTCTAAAACCTTACCAAATACCAACTTTCTTCTTATACCCTATACAAAAAGTATCACTTAGGGTAACGATCAAGAAAACTGTGAAAATGTGTATATATATAAAATATTCAAAGTTATTGAATGAAGAAAGAAGACTTCAGGTTGATTATTAATTTAACTGGCAGGCCAATCTTATTTTTGTTTTGTTCTGTTTTTTAAAAAAAAGCTCGCAAATCAGCTACAATATCGGAAGGAACATTAATGGAAACGATGCCATTCTAGCACACAGGATCAGAAAGTCCTAAGATTACATTCCATTCAGTACTGCTACTCGCGTACCACCGAGATGCGTGCACTGCTATGTTATGGTGATGATTTGACATGATCCATTTTCCTTAACTAAAGCTTTAGCTTCTGTCGTTGTTTGAGGTTTTGGTGGCCATTCCGGGTCAACCAAGAGCTCCTGAGCCAGATACATGTACTTTGCTTTTGGTATCTTCTTTCTACAGTCCAGGACCCAGGACAAGCAGCACTTTCCCCAACGATCCACCGACTCCTAAGGAAATACGGGAAAAAGAACACCCTGGTAAATCAAAGGCTGCTTGTCTTTAACAAGTTTGTTAAAGCATAGTACATCATCACACACAGGAAAATAGAGGAAATGACTTCTTAGCACAAACAAATGAAAACAATCCATGTAAAAAAGTCAGCTTTCAATTATTTAGGAACATTTTTTAAGATTAGACTTTTTCAGTTATCAGTGTAATTTATTTTACTTAGTTTTATATACCTATCCTCTTATGTCTGGATACATTTTAAAAATAACTTGAAGGTATGGATAACACAAAACAGCTAATGCATCAAGAGTAACTTTATTCAGAAAGAAAATATTTTAAATATTTAATGGAAACCTTCATATTCTATCCCAAACTATCCTCTGTACTGTTATTCCTAACAGCTTAGCTACCTGATTATTTTTGAAAGCAGCAGTGTAAAGTTATCACTGTTAATGTTACCATTACCTTTCAAAACATAAAACCTTATGAAAATATTGTTAGGTCACAATTAGAACTTAAATCATGTTTAATGTCAATCACTTCTTTTAAAATCATATTTTCATTAATATAAGAACAGTTTTATTTTATAATGATGGTTTCCCTTGGTGCTCTACCTTTGGAATGAGATACATAAAAAGCTATAAAGCAAGTGCTATTTCTTAGTATTTCATTATAAACAGCTCTGCTGTCATCAGAATCCTTCTAATCAATCCTGATGTTTTTGATGTCTGTGATCTTAGATAAATAATTCTTGAAGAACAAGAAAGCAGAGTCCCTTGCTATTATACAGAAATATAAATTCAAGAGTCCCTCAAAATTTATCTTAATTGAAATTGGTAATAAAGAAATGAAATAAAACTAAATACTTCTAAAGTACAGTCAATTTTTAACCATTTTGGCTGTTGCTTCTCCAAAGCAAAATTTGAACCCCAGGTTGAACATATAACCCAGGTTACAATTAGGTCTAATCCCTATTCAAGTAATCTCACAAATGGAAGCATAACAAAACTGGGATGAGTGTTCTAATGTTAACATCCAAAGTATCTTCATGAGCAAGAAAGGCAGATTTGCCATAACATATATATTCTGAAACATGTTTCTAAATTTGCCAATGGAGAATAGCAAAATACTTTAAAAAGAAACCTCTTCCATATTTGGACTTAGTAGGTCTTCTCATTTTATTGAGACAACCATCAGGAACCTACTACTCTTTCCTTCTCCAAAACTGTGGCATGGGCATGTGGTAGCACTGAGACCATGATAAATGATAACTATGTGCTTTTAAAGACCTGTTTACTTTGTCAACAAAACACAGTAATCTGCACTACTACCAAGAAGTTAAGAGGCAAAAACTGTGGTCACAAGGAAGGTATACTTTAAAATTCCAGAGGGAGAGGGGTGATACAGATTTTAAGATTAATCATCTAGTTGAAAAGAGAGTTATTACCATCACCTTAACAGAAGCCCATAAGAAAATATTTTGCATTAAGATACAGAAGAGACTAGATACAGGATTCTTCAGGTGATCCAAATGTCAAACAATTCCTTTCCAGTGTAGGCACATCCAGAGCAAACCTTAACATTTAATCTGAGGCATGGCTCATTACTTGAATCTATCTTTTTCCTCAAGGAGTTTAAGGTCTTCAATTTTATTGCAGAAAAGATTATTGTTCCTAAATCAATCTGAAAGCTGTCACTTTTTATTTTATGGCATGTAGCATTGTTAAAGGACCACAGGAAAGGGTTAACGGTGAATGTTGACTTTATGAAAAAAAGCAGAAACGTATAGGCCTTGTCTGTCCAGATGAATGAGCAGGGTTGAAGGGCAATGCAGAGCAGGCTGAGTCAAGGAAAGTCACAGCCAGGCGTATGCAAATGGAAGACACACACACACATCTCTAAATCCACTGTTCCCTACCTGTGGAAATTGAGGCAAGCAATAAAATTAAAACTAATTTCACTGCAAACAGAATCACAATTGAACACTTTTTTTTTTTTTTACATTAAGGTACATGTTGTAAAAAAATCCCCATGTCCCTATTATAAGCAATGTATACTTATTATAATTCAGAGAAAATAAATTAAGTCACAAGAAACACTAGCAATACACCTTCCACTCTAATTAGACACTGTTTCTGTGCTCTCACCTCCCCCAAACACCACACACACAAAGTACACTACAGGCAGGCTAAGTTTTTTTAGTTGACAAGCACGAACATACTACACACAACCTCAAACACAATGTAATTCACTGGTAGAGAAAATAAAAGGCGCTACAGGAAAGCTGGAATGAGAAATAAATCAAGGGAGAGAAGATGGTGACAAGAGGAGACAGGCAGGCACTGTGCAACAAGAAAGAAAAGAGGGGGCCATCACAGGGCTTAGAACAAGCACTTGGGCCTCCCTGACATCTAGGTGTGAGTCCCTGAAGCCAGAGAACACAGGAGCCATCGCAACCGGAGCTCTGGCTGCTCCTGACACGACACTCCGGTGAACTAATCAAGTGTGTCTCTCGGGGAAGGGAAAGAGGCGACCACAGACCAGCAGACAAGCTACAAAGAACTTTCAAAAAGATTTACAGCGAGAGTCTCCTGTTCTTCGACCATTACAAGCTGGTCATTCTAGAACCCCAATGTGTATTTAAATCTTTGCAATATCTCTTAGGAAATGTTTTCATGGGAGGTATGTAAAATATAAAGCCACGCTTATAGGAAATGTTATAGTGGTTACTATGGTTTTCCGAAAAGTCTTCTTCCATACCAATCCTGAATATAAAACAAGTAAGGACAAACAGAATTAGCACTCTGTATAAATAAGCTTGAACAACATTCTAAGTGGCCTAAAGACTACAACTAACCCTCGGAATTTCGCCCCAAAAGGAAGACATAATCAGGCACAAATCCTCAGGCAGGGTCGAACTACACAATTCTAGTTCCGTATCCACCACTAAGCAGCTTCAGTTTATTAGACAGAGGACAGACACCAGAACTGCTGCCTTTTCTTTTTTTTTTTAAATCCTCACCCAAGGACATTTCTTCATTGCTTTTAGAGAGAGACAGAGACAGAGAGAGGGGGTGGGGGGGTGGGGGAAGGGAGAGAGAGAAACATCAAGGCTAGAAAGGAGCATGAATTGGTTGCCTCCCATATGCACCCAGACCAGGGACTGAACCTGCAACCTAAATAAGTGCCCTGACCAGGAATCGAACCTGCAGCCTTTCAGTTGTGGGATGATGCTCCAACCAACTGGGCCACACCAGCCAGGGCAACACTAGTGCTTCTTAGTAAGAGAATATGCAGGACAGATCTTCTTGAACGGGAGTAAAGCTGAACAGAGATGATGGGACCCTCCACTGAAAATTTTTCATTCAGTAGGTCAAGGGTGAAGTTCAAGGCATTTTTTGAAGAATACTTTTGCTTGAAAATCACTAATATATCAAGAATTTTGGGGGAGGGGGTCAGAGAGTAAGTATTAACATCTGGGGAAAATATTTAGCTACATAAAAGTTTTACCTTTGATTATTTGCACATGGCTTACTTAACCTGTTTTCAATTCGATTCAGGCCACTGAGCATCAATAATAAAATAATTACTAAAATATATGATAATGGAAAAAGATACAATAAAAAATAAACTAAAAAATCAATCACTATGGGAAATAAATTAGTATTATGTAAAAATCCTTCCTGTATCTAAATTAGGTTAGCTGCATGAACATCCAATAGGCCAAGTAGAACACAATATCTAGCCCTTGCTGGTGTGGCTCAGCGGACGCCAGACTACAGACCAAAAGGCTGCCAATTCCACTCCCAGTCAGGGCACATGCCTCGGTTGCCGGCCAGGTCCCCAGTTGGGGGTGTACAAGAGGCGACCGATTGCTCTTTCTCTCACACATCATGTTTCTCTCCCTCTATTCCCCTCTCTCTAAAAATAAATAAATAAATATATATTTAAAATAGAACACAAAATCTAAAATGTCTATGGTTAAATAAAAATGATACTTAAAAGCTTATCTTGCCTTTAAAAGATAGAAGCTATTTGATATAGAAATATTATGGACCTTGGTCTAGATAAATCTAAATTTGAATTCCAGCTCTAACACTGTTTCCTCATCTGTGAAAACTGGGAGAGCGAAACCAAAGACATTCCTGTATATCCAGGCTGTTGTAAATTAGAATTTATACAAAACGCCTCATACTATGTCTGTCATAAAAAGGAGTAATGAAAACAGTCGCTATTGTTTGTCTCCATTTTGTCATTTGATTGTAATATTAATTTACCTCTATATGTTCCCATACATGTGAGGCACTGTATCATAGCAGGAAAAACACTCCACTTGAAATCAGAAACCCTGGCTTCAACTCTGAACTCTGTCATTCATTAGATGCAAAACCTTTGCAAGTGAACTGAATATTATTCCTTTACGTATAAGATAAAGTTAGAAATGTCTTAAAATTGGAAGGATCCTGGAAGTGTATAGTGCCTTATAGATCACTGGATATTTTGGACATAGTTACTAGCGATTTCCAGGTGAGGTTCTTGACTTCCCAATTCGACTAAGACCTGCAGCCTAGTCCAGGGTCTCTAGCTTTAAGCTCAACTCAATTGTCCCCGGGTATATATGATAAGGAAGAAAAAGAAGAAATAGAGATTTTCTTCCCCCGACATTAATGTAGAGGGCTGGGAGTGGTCTGAGAAGGCTTTGTGAGATTCTTGATAGTTAAGAGCACAGAATGAGCAAATGTGGAATAGAGTTTGTGGTGAGGGAAAATTATGGCAGCTACAGAAATTCTAAATCTAGATGTTGCCAGTCACACTCATCTTTACTTTCTTTTTCACCTATGGCAGGGTTTCTCCAGCCTGAGCACTACTGACATTCCTTGTTGTGAGGGGGTTTTCCTGCTTACAAATGCAGGATGTTTATTCAGCAGCATCCCTGGTGTCTACCCAATTACATGCCAGCAGCAACATCCCCCCCAACCCAAAACTGTGGCAACCAATTGTCTCTAGGTACCGCCAGATGTCCCCAGGGCGGTGAAGCGGTGCCCCTGATTGAGAACCACAGCCTTGCAGTAATATGACTGACTAACTGGCTCTTGAAAGGTCACAAATATGAACAGTGACACCACATTACATACATAAATGTCAGAAGACAAAACTGTATCATTCTGTGCTGAGAGGTTAAAAAAACTTTCTTTTTAAAAGCCAATAATTAAAAAAGTGTTTTCTTAATCATGGCCATAGAAATTGAAGACTAAAGTTCTTGTCTACTCAATGATTCTCAGAACTGGTAAGTACGTGGAACATGCTGGAGCTACCTGCTCTAGACCGTTCTCTCTACCTTCACTCTCCCCTAAGTGCTTTCTTTCTTTATTTTTTAAAAGATTTTATTTATTTATTTTGGGAGACGGGAAAGGAAGGAGAGAGGGAAAGAAACATCAATGTGTGGTTGCCTCTCATGCGCCCCCCTACTGGGGACCTACCCCACAACCCAGGTGTGTGCCTGGACTGGGAATCGAACTGGCGACCTTGTTTCGCAGGCTGGCACTCAATCCACTGAGCCACCCCCGCCAGAGCTCCTAAATGCTTTAGAGGTAGGACTTCACAGGAGACACACAAATTCTTAAAAATAAGGACAGATGTTTATTAACAAATTTTTAAAAATTAGGTATGTAGCAAGTGAGAGAATTTTCTGCTATTTAATTTTGGTTGAAAAGTAAAGAGGGATTTCTAATTCAATTTTGACTAAATCAGGGTATAACCCCTCTTAGAACCTACATTTACTTCCTGTTTAGATCAACAGTCAAAGATCTCTCTGGAGAAACTGAAAACTCAATGTAATTGTCTTCCTTGGCCTAAGCCTTACCCATAACAAGTATCTCATATGAGCACTGATGAACCCAAGTTAACACTTTGAAGTAAAGTAGTGAGGTAACCACTACAGAAGAAAAAAGAAGAAAACCTCTATTTCTTCTTTTTCTTCCCTATCATATATACCCGGAAAGAAATACAGACACAGAGGAGATTTGGCTAAAGCACTCGAGCCCCTAATACAATTAGTCATACCCACTATTAGGGGCAGCTGGGCATTACACTGCTTTGAGAAAAAGAAACTGAGGCTCATTCCAAACTCATCCCACCATTACGAATGATCACGATTCATGGTAAAGCATTAAAAAAGGAAATGGCACTCTACAGGACCTCTTATAAAAGGGTCTTATGATACTACACTGGGCATCAAGCCTCTACATTTACCAAAATAAAGCTCGGGAAGCTGCTACTTAGGGGGTTAAAAGGCTAAAAAAAAGGACCCAACTCAGCAATGCCAGGGAATCCTCTTCAACTCTACAAGCCTCCTTGTGGCTCAATATGAGTACAAGATTCATATTTAGAAATTTTTAGTAAATGATTTAGAATATACATCACCCACCCTATAAATAAATGGGTAAGATAATGAGGGGGGTTGAGACTTTGTATTGTTAAGTTCTCTGTACTCCAAAAGCTGTAGAGCTGTATGTAATTCAGTGGCATCAGTTTAAAAAATAAGACTAAACTGTATTTTCTATTAAAAACTATACATCGGCACCTTAGCATCAGGAAATGGGTTTTATTCATCTGATTATCTTCTCTTTCTTATCACAGAGCTTGCACATTTTTCAAATAACAGGCTACTTAACGGATCCAAAAATTCAAAAATCCTAAGCCATGGTTTGTATAAAACTAAGCACTGTCTGAAGATTATTCTGAATGAGAGACATATGTTAAGGAAAGCCAAAGACCACCGAAAATTAAGATACAATAAAAAGATATCAAAAATAATTGCTGAAAAATGTTGACCTTTGGACTTTGATCCATTTAGAAACAATTCCCATATCATAACTTTGTTTACATAATTCTTATTTCACTTCTAATGGGACTAATAAAAACCAAAAACATAGAATTTAAGCCCAACAGAAATGGAAAAATTAACTCTCACCACCAGGGACAAGGCCTTCACACACACACCAGAAAAGGATTGAAATGGAAAAGAGACTTAGGAAATTTCTGAAGTCCTGAAAAGCTGGTAACAAAAGTTTGCCATGAATTTTCTAGGACTCCTTACAAGAAATAAAATGCCAGGCATAAGAAAAAAGGTGGAAGCAACGCACAACAGAACGCCACTCTACAGAATGCAGAGTACACAACGGGAAGGGCCTAGATGCACGTGCAGAATTGAGAGCAAGTGTTGATTTCCAACCTGTGGTGGCTGTGTGGTGGTGAAGCGATATTCTCCTTGTCTGTCTCGATTGAACACAACTTTCCAAAGGACCATGTCAAGGCAGAAGTTCTGAGAGATATTCCCATGAGTTAAGAATTAAAAATGACTAAGTCATTCTCTATTAATGCGCACATTTAAAAAGAATCACACAATGCTGAATCATAAGTGAAAAACGAGATTTGATTTTTACATAGAGAATTTCAGTTACATGACTTTTATGACAAATATAAATGAACATATAATTCTTGATAAAATGGGACCTCTAAATTTTCCACAAAACATTACTTTTATGTAATAATGGGGTCCTTCCCATAATAAAATGCTTACAATCCAAAGTCTTTGTCTTAACACTGAGTTATTTCCATTGAATATATAAAATTAATTCTATATCTATATATTAGTATGATTTCATCAGAGTCTAAAGCAAATAATGCTTTTGATAGTGGGCAAGAAAAACAAATTACAAGGGATTATGAAAGGATTCCCTAAAAAATCTGTTTTAAAAAAATATTTTATCTTAAACATTTGAGTGAAAAGATAAACTTGCACTACAGAAAATGGAAAGCTTATAAAATTACAATGTTTTGGATGTGCTTTCTGTTGTTCATACAAGAGCAAAATTACATTTCCACTGGGCAATTTGAAAAGTTCAGCACCAGTACCATAATATACATGCAGCACACTATGGCCCAAATTTAAGCACCAAATATCTATAAGAAAGACAATAAATTAGGCATAATTTCCAAGTCTAGAACTATTATCACTAAGTATACATTTCACAAATTACCTAATTTTAATTCAAAACCATGCCCTATGAAACCCTTAACTTAAAAATCACAACTGTTATCTCCTTCCATTTCATATACTACTATTGTAGGAGCGAATGATAACAGTTCTGAGAATAGACAACATTATACTAATAAGCAGCCAGTGAGAACTCAGTAATAGTTCCTTTTATAGAAGTGGACTTAAAGGCAATCCTAACAAGAGAGTAATTCCCACTGGAAGGAACTGAAAAGCAAAGGTCAAGAAGGAAGTTCCAGTGCTCAGCGCTGATATTGGATAGATTCATAATGGTCATTATTTTGTATTCAATAATCTCTCTTATTAATATTTAATACATTTCACGAAGAAAGCCCCCCTCCTTTTTCTTCCTTAAATGGGAGGGTTTTTTTGTACCTGACAGGACTGACTGGTGCCTGCCCACTCTGATTTCTTGACCACCAGTTTATAGGTGGCCTGAGCACCAATCCACACCCCGCCCCATCCAGCTTGGCGGTTCCCTCTTTATTGATGGGCCTTCTACCTTCCTCCCACAATTCTGAGCACTAATCTTCCCTCCTTTCTATCAATAACTAATTTTTGCTATCTCACTGCTTATTTTCTCCTATCTGTATGAGTGCACTAAGTAATATCCCTTAATTAATGGAAAAGTTCAGAAGAAATGGCTAAATGAATTTAACTAAAATAAAACGGAAACTGTGCGCTTCTATAATGCTACCTGTCCTTTTCCCCCATTATCATTAAATCACCAAGAATCCCAAAGCAGCAAGGCGACCATTTGGTTATCTTAAGTGCTTACCTCCACCATGATAGATACAAGGGCATTGACAAAAACAATGATGAGCATAGTTACACGCCACTGATATGGTACACACACTATCTGTAAGATAAAAATTTGTAAGTTAAAACTATAGTATTTAGTTGATATTTATAGCATTGTATCATAACTTTAAAATTAAGTGAATTCCTATTATGTACCAAGCACCTTCACATAGAATATCAACTCAATTCTCAACAGTGCCATGAAGCAGATATTATGTCCACTTTTCAGATGATAAAACTCAAAGTGTAAATAACTTAAGGTTAAAAAATTATTAAAGTGGCTGAGTTTGGAGTCAAATCATAATCACTGAGAATCAATAACCCATGCTCTACTAGATCATAAATTTCTAACGAGTCCCTATTTTAAAATGAAACCCTGTTTTTAAACAATGATGCGGATACTGATCTAATAATGAAGTATTACTCAAATCTCTATAAATATTATAAAGACAAGCTCAAAAAGAACTATGCAGAGGAATTCAAGAAATATGATCTAAGTTTTTACTTTAAAATCTGTGATTAATTACTAAGGCCAAACCGCCCGCCTCTCCCCCCCGAAAAAGAAAAAAATCTCACTCGTGCATTCATCCTTTTAGTCAGCAAATATTCACTGAGTGAGTACCTAACATAACTGTGATAGATACTGAGGAGTGATACGATCTAATGTTTTAGAAAAACACCCATGACTCCAGCAAGAAGCATTTGAGTGGTAAAGGCTGCTATAGTACTCCAGGTAAAAGACAGTGGTAGCTTAACTAGAGTGGTGGGCATCATACTAAGAAATATATATTTGGTCTCTGTCCCTGGTTCATGACACCTAGCTCTTAAAACTCTTGTCGTTTCCTCAGTGATGGAGGTAGTAGGAGTGTCTCACACAGAACTTCTAAATCCCCTGCGATTTCCTGGGGATTGGGAAATGTTTTTTGTTCTAATGAGGCTTCTCTTAGTGAGCTCCTGGATAGCGAACCTCTCAGTAACATAAAACAAAGGAAAATTTAGTCTGATCTTATTCATGCAATCAGAAGCAAATATCCTAAACAAAATCATAGCAAACCAAATCCAAAGAGTATAAAAAAGGATTCATCAGGACCAAACTGAGTTTATGGAATGCAGTGTTAGTTCAACATTCAAATACCAGTCAACTAACTATAATTCACTAGGTTCTCTAGGAAAAAAACTGTGTGATCATTTCAGTAGCTGTAAAAAAAGCATTAGATATAATTAACCATCTGTTTATGTCAACAACACTATAGAAAGAAGTTTCCTCAACCTGACAGACAGTATATACCAGAAACCTACAGCCCACAATATGTCCAATGGTAAAATATTAGAAGCACTCCCTTTAGAGTCAGGGACGGGACAAGCATATCGCTACCATCACAATCCACATTTATAAGGCTAACAGGCATGAAACACACATTCAAGGTATAAATACTGAAATGTCAGTAACAAAACATTTGTCATTATTTACAGATGATGACTATCTAAAACAGAAAATCCCAGAGAATCTAAAAAATTTTAGAATAAATTTTGACAAGTCTGCTAAATATGAGATGAATATAATAAGATATCAGTACTGTTTACAACAGCATAAAAGAATTAGAAAATATAATTTTAAACAGATATTTATCAGAGGAGCAAAAATGATAATACCCCAGAAATAAATCTTGTATTACATTTAGGAAAAAAAAAAACCTCAACTTTTACTGAATGACATACAAGAAGACCTAATGAAATGGAAAGAAATACTGTTCATGGAAAGGGATACTAAATCAATTTTTCCTCGAATTTATTTCTAATAAAAATGCCAAGAGGGCTTTTCCTGGTACTTGACAAGCTAAACTTAAAATTTATATGGAGGAGGAAAACCTCAAGAGCAGCCAAAAAGATCATGATGAACGAAAACACGAGGCGAGGATAGGGGTCCGCACCTCAAAATTCCTTATAATATCGCAGTAATCTAGACAATGTGGCACTGGCATAGGGAATGATAAAGAGAGCTGACGAAGGAACTACAGAGCCCTATCAGGTCAATGGTCATATGTATGAAAAACTGAGCGGACAGAGATACCACTGGAGGATCAGTGGAAAAAGATGAGACTATTCAATGAATAATACTGAAACAAATGGGTGTTCACGAGGAAAACAAAGACATCTGATGCCCATCTCGAAAGCTATATATAAAATTAACTCCAGATGAATTTGAAAGAGGAATATCTTTATAACTTAGATAAACAAGTCTGCCAAACTAAGACACAAAAAGCACAGAACATGAAGAAAAAAATGTTAAACTCGACTACTGTAAAATTATAAAGTTGTTTTAAAGATATTATAAACAAAAGAAAAGCCACAAACTGGAAGAAGTTATTTATTATATACACAGTCATATACATTAGGAACTCCTAAAAATAAGAAAAAGACATCCTAATAGAACAAAAAAATTGGATAAAAAGCATGAATACGCAATTCACAAAGTAAAAATGGCCAATAAACACATGAAAAATGCTCAACCCATTAGTAATTTAAAATATATAATTTGTAAATTAAAACCATCATGATATAACACTTTACATCCACTAGACAAGTGTGAGCAAGGATGTGTAACAATGGGTCTCATACACTGACTGAAAGTATAAACTGGTACAATCACTTTGGAAAACAACTTGGCACATTTGAGAAAGCTGAAGAGTACATGCTCCAATTCACACTGGAATAAACCAGTGAACTCTTTGCGCCTAGCGCTACAGTAAGGTAGAGTAGGTGGCAGCAGTAGTGTTTTATCTCTGACATTGTTTACAATTCCGAGCACATGGCGATATTTTAAAAGATGGACTTTTAGTGGGCTTAACTGTTGTATTTAAATTCTCTACAGCAATGCACCACCCTCTTGATATTTGTATCTGGGATATACCACCCCCATCCCCACTCTTTGGCTCCCCATTTCTCACTCCCATACACTAAGAGACTGTACAAGAATGTTCATAACAGCCTTGTTAATACAGGAAAAGAAAATACCCAATTATTTACCAGCAAAGAATGGACAAATGAATTACAGTATAACCCTATAGTGGACTACTCTATAGCAGTAAAAAGGAAATGCATGTATCGACATGGACAAATCTCAGAAACAATGCTGATGGGGAAAAAAGCAACTCACAGAAGAATACACATAGCAAGATACCGTTTTCATAACGTTCAAAAGCAAGCAAAACTATCTTTTATGACTTCATAGCTGTAAGTGTATAATTAAAACAAGACAACGAGGTAAAAATTAGAACAGTAGTTTCCCTCAGGGTGTTTGGATAATGGTACACAATAGTGCCTTGGTGTTGGTAATGCCACCGTTTTTAGGTTTGATAATGGACTCATGGGTGTTATTTTGTTATTATTATACTTAACAACTTAAATATGTGTGCATATTCTTTGTATAACATAAGTATTTCATCATTCATAAAATTTTTAACAAAAAAGACTTGCAGAACTCAACGGACAGTGAAGAGTAAGCGTTTGCAGACTACTCAATAAGTGGGTTGGTAAGGGACAGATCAAGTAACAGATTCTAAGTTTTTTATTTTTAAAGACCAAGAGACACTTATTTGTAGACAAAGGAAAATGGAACCAAAAGCAAACTGAAGAAACAGGAAATAAAAATAAAGTAGCAAGTAGAGTTAATAAAAGCTGCTGTTTTAATTATGATTTTTATTTATTAGAGGGTATCTTTGGATTAATATAACTGTATCTTAGAAAATTCAGAAAGAGATCCTGGAAAAAAGAAACATAAAAGTTTAGTCTTTCCCCTATAACAGAAGAGTAGAGGAATAGGTTTTAAGCCATAGGAAACATCCAGAAGTCTCATCTGCTCTGTAAATACATACCAATGTGTCATTTTCTGTTACTGTCCCAGATACTATCAGTCCTTTGACAAGCAATAATACTGATGTGCTTAAATTAAGCCTTACCTGAAGAACCTCGTCAACAGAGGCGACTGGATGCAACATGATGAATAACATAAAAGCATACAGAGTAATCACAGACACAACAAAAAGATCTGAAAAATAAAGTAAAACAATTAAATCAGGAAGTTCCTTCATATAAAAAGGCACATAATAACAACTGGTACACTGTCAATACTGTGAAGCCTAAATTTGGTTTTGAATACAGAATACTTCTATTTAGGTTGATGAAGTACATAAAGTATGCTCTACGTTATTTCCTAAAGTTTGATACATCATTTAGGCCCAAAGGATTCACTGACGTGATGTCAAAAATTTTAAAAAGTAAGAGACAGACCTTTATGGACATTTATTTGTATTTCTCCCAGATAGCTACAATGTAAGATAATCAAGCCAATACATAACTCACAAGTAGGAGACTAGACTATCTAGGGCAAAATGAGATAATCATTTAAACATGTATACAATGACAATTGTTGTTGATTGTAAAAATGCTAAATAACATTTATTTCAGTATTAGGTATGTTATAATCCTAAACAGAGGCATTCTAAATTGAATGGAAGTAGATTTCTATTAAGTGAATTCCACTTTTTCATTACTTTTTCCCTGAAAATACTTCCACAGAAAATATCAGCTAAAACCTAAAAACTGAGTTGACTTACTATTTTAAATGTGGGCCACCCCTATGGTTGACTGTGATAGCTAGGAATAGTAAATCCCATCCAGTGGTACTTTGCATTACTTTCTAAACTCAAAAAAACCCTTTCTGCTAGTGGCCCTTTTGTTAACTGTGTGCATATACATGCGTGCATGTGTATCAGCATACCCTTCTATCATGAGCCACAAGAGAGGTTCAAAAATTTCCTGACTGATAGCCCTCAACTTTCCCCCTTTTTTTCTTTGGTCTGGATATTTATTTATAAGTTCCTCCTTGAGGTCAGACCACATATAACCAAAACTTTATCATGAAACCTTCATACTGGATAAAGGAGTCAATATCCTATATTATGAACTGTGAGGGCGTCTCAACACTAACATTAAATGTGAGTCATTTATGAATATACTTTATTAATATGTCTATTTAAAATTATACGCCAACATTTACTGTTCTATAAAACATTGTTCTACATGCACACACACGTTGTTTTCTAGTACATAAGTTATATAGCCATTCAAAGAGTTATTGTGGTCAGTTAAAGGAAAAAGTGTTTAGAAAATACCAGCTGAGAATATACAAACACAAAAACTAAAAAGGACAAAAAGGAAATGGTCAGAATACAAATGCCAAAGAGAGATGTGGAGACAGAAGTAATTTTGTTTCCATGAAGTAAAGCCCATATTGAATGTTTTTCAAATCCTACTGCATTTTCACAGCTATAAGCAAAAACAGATTTGCAATCTAGTTCCCAGAATGTTGCAAGATAAGAAAATTTACTCAGGCTCAGAAACTTCTTACATCTACTTCAACACTGTTTCTCAAATCTTCATGTCTTTCTCCTGGAGCAACCCCCTTTGATCATACCTCTAAAACTCTGCCAAGATGTGCATACGAATGAGAAAATAAATAACTGAATCTCTCCTCTATTTGGCCAGGGGAGAGAAAGAGGCACTATTCATTTGACAAGGGAGGCGGATGGCTGGCAGATTTATGTAATCACTCAAATAAAAAAGATCAATAAGGATTTCAACCAAGAGTGGAAAACTCACGTATTCATTTTAGAGAGGTATGAGTTTCTAGTGCACTATGCTCCCAGCCTGACTTTTCCTGGCCTGGTCAATAATTTCTTAGTAATCCCTCTAGAGTGCAAATTCTCTTCACCAGAAGATAGCTATCAAAACAAATTCTGTGATGGTGGTGATTAAGGGCCTGGGGTATATGTTCCTTAAGTTAAATACTTAGATTGTTTTAGATTCTGCCATAAAGCTATGTGAACACAAGCAATTCATTGAGTCAAATTACTTTAACTATAAAATGGAAATATGAGGATCCCATAAGAGTAGATTTAAGTACTTAAAATGCAACGTAAGATGTAAACTCAAGTTATTGTCATGTATGTCCCAGCTTATAGCATCACAGATTTGTTAATGATACCAGGTCCTTTTGATGGAATATGACACCGAAGTAAGGCACCATAAAGAATTTCCTTCAGCCCTGGCTGGTGTGGCGCATGTGGATTGAGCGCCGGTCTACGAAGCAAAGGGTCAGTGGTTTGATTCCCCGTCAGGGCACATGCCTGAGCTGCAGGCCAGGTCCCCAGTAAGGGGGTGTGTGAGAGGCAACCACACATTGATGTTTCTCTCCCTCTCTTTCTCTCACCCTTCCCCTCTGTCTAAAAATTCTTTTTTAATTAAAAAAAACAACTCCATTCTTAAAAAAAATTTTTTTCCCTTCCTATTCCCTATAGTGACTCAAAAACAAAACCTTACATAGAGTAAAAAACTCAAAAATATTTCTCTATGGCTGATATATACCACTCTTGTTCTTTCCTCAGAAATACTAACTAGGATCTTCTGACCTATAACCACAAAGTTCATCATCTTATTCCTATCCACCCTTCCTTACTCAGTTACTTGTCTTTTAGAAGACCAAATAATCCTGCAGGGCCTCTAGATATCTGCTCCAATCAATTCAGGCATGGTGGATGAACAGGAAAATGACACACAGACCCAAAATAGGAGAGATACTGGCAGTTAAGTAATACTGCCTTCACAGACCAAGAAAAGATGCAGATTTCACAAGCAGGCGATTGGGATCAAGTAAGAAACTGTGGCAAAAACTGAAGACAAAAGTCCCAAGAAGGCACATCTAGTTAAATAAAAGAATTTAAGAATTCTTTTAAGTGTAAGAATTTAGTTCATACCATCATGGTTCTTGAAATGATAAGTATAGTCAGACAAGAAAATATAACTGAGCTAAGCTAGATTTGAAAATGGGTTAACAGGCTGAAATTAGGTTTTATTTAGAATCAAATCGAGCCAGTAGAAGAGAGCCAAAAACTCTGGAAAGAATGACTTAAACGTCTAAGATTAATTTTTTAAAATAATACTCTCAAGATGGATTTAATAGATTACATTGTTTAAGATCTAGGGAACGGCTCCTAGCAGGTACTAAACAAAGAACTACGAACTGTCTATTTTATAGGAGAAAATAAAAAGGTGTCAGCTCTGGTAAGGCCTTAATCTTTTCCCACTCATTTCCTTCTGTATTTATTACTTTACATCGTACATTACTTTATTTCAGTCATTTCTTGTCTTTCCTACTTTTCTTTCTTCATCAGTATTCCAATATTAGGGAACTCCAAGGACAGACAAAAAGATAAGATGTGAAAATTAGCAAAATATGCATCTGTTGCTTTTACTGGTCCCATTGTATTTTTTGGGAGGCATGTTTTATGACAGCATGCACTCTGTTCATCCACTCACAGACGTGCACAAGCTACTTAAAGAACAAAGGTTTTGTGGCTATATTTTTGCTGAAATATAATTTTTAATACACATTCTAAAAGCATAGTCCTGTGGTCAACAATTAAGTTTTATTTATTTAAGTCAACCTGAAATTAAAGGGTAATACAAAATACCTAAGCCTTTAATTTTTTTGAAGTTTTCCAAATATTATAATATAAAAGATTAATTTTAAAAATAGGCAACTAATAGTCTCTCGTTCTTTTTTTTTAATTGGAGAAGTATAGATAGGGTGAATTTACTTAGATCTTTAGAAGTAACTTTTTCTGATATGGCTATCTTGCTTTACCAACCAACCTGAACACCAGTTTTCTTTATACAAAGAAAGCATTGTTCTTTGACAGCTGTTTAAGCTATCCTTGGGCAAGCTCAGTATTTCCTTGAAATTTAAAAAATGTTAAACTAAAATTAAAGCATGTATTATCAATGTCAATTATTATATTCACCTTATAATAAATTAAATTATAGTGTTCTACAGTGACAGATCTTCTGTGGAAGTCTTTTGTCCCACAACATGGTTCTAACATGACTGTCAGTAACACAGTTCCTATTTGTTAGAAAATATCAGTTCTTTAAAAAAAAGGTCAATACAGACTTTAATATTATAGATACCTATATCTGAACAGACTTACTTGTCCAAAATATAAAGTGATAAAGCCTGCCTTGCTAACCATATTCAGTATAAATATAAAATAATGTATGGAAAAATACTTTGTAAACTCTAACATGAGATGGAGATGCTAGTAGTCGTTATTCCTATGACTTGACAGAATCTGTTACCTGACATTTTGCCAACTAGAACACTGGCATTTCTTCATAACTACAGCAAAAGAACAACTACTATTCACTCCAAGATGCTGCCATAATCTAAAGTTCTGTTATGAAAACTTAGAAATTAAGTTGTTCCATATATAATTAATATATTCTCAATTTAAAAATAAAACTGGCAATTTATACACAGTAACTGAATTTTTCCATAAAACATAATTCTGGTCAATCAAAATGCTATGGCACCATGGATGGACCTGGATGAGTATTATGCTAAGTGAAATAAGCCAGTCAGAGGGAAGACAAATACCATATGATTTCACATACAAGAGGAGTCTACTGAACAAAATAAACCAGCAAAACAGTAATAGATTCACAGATACAGAGAACAGATAGCCGTCAGAGGGGAGGGGGGTTGGGGCATTGGGTGAAAAAGGTAAGGGGATTAAAAAAAAAAAGCCTCAGAAAACAGTATGGTGGTTACCAGAGGGAAAGGGTGGTGGGGGGAAGTGGAAGAGGGCAAAGGAGGGGTAAACGGTGGTGGAAAAAGACTTGACTTTGGGTGGTGAGTGCACAGTGCAGCATGTGGATGATGTTCTACTGAGTCATACACTTGAAACCTCCATGGTTTTATTAATCAGTGTCACCCCAATAATTTCAATTAAAGAAACAATTAATTTAAGTTTTAAAAGTGCTATGGCAGGTAAGTCTACAAGGCACCAGCCCCCATTTTACTCATCCCTCCTGCAGGATGCAAAGGTTACGGAGTGAAGGATTCCAGGTGAACACTGGCTGCAGCAGTGTCAAAAATAAAGAACAGACAGCTGTGCTGTGCAGACCACCCAGAAGGAAAGTACAGTATCTTCTGTTCCAATTGAGGAACATCCCTTCCTGCTTCTAATTCTAACTCTCTGCAGTGGATTATGAAAGTAAATGGTGGCTTTAACTTTAAACTTAGGGTGGCAGCTACCATGAGAATAAAACAAAACAGTAAACATCTACATCACAATTTTAACTCTAGTCTTCTTACATTATTTTTAAAGTAAGTAAGCAAGATGGAAATCACAATAAATGCCAAACCTACAATTCTTGTAGCAAGGTTGCCTGAAGGGTTTTCCTTTTGAAAAGGCAACTGCCACTATGAGGTACTGAAAACTGGAGATAAAAAACACTGTGGTATTTTCATAATTTTGTATATTATGTGGATCATCTTCAGTTTCATTGTACAAATGTGAGGAATTCCCATATAGGCTTCCTGTTGCATTACAAGCACTAGAACACACAAAAAAAAATTAAATTACTAAACACAATACCAATTTCCCAAAAGAAAACAATTTTACCTTACCTGCTTTAAGTCACTATCATAAAATAAGTAGAAATAAGGTATATAGCAAAAAATCCAACAATATTAAGATAAGAAATATAGACCAGGTAGAACATAAAGGGTTTTTTCACTTTAGCCACATTCCAATTAGTTAAAAAATTAGAAGAAACTTCATTATTAATAAACCCCTCTTGCTTTTTTAATTTTGTAATTTTAGTATAGTAAAGGTAAACAGGTTTGACCTTTAAAAAGTGGCTCTACCACTTTTTAGCTATAATTGAGGAAATATTATTTAATTTCTGAGCCCGTACCATATCCTGACTGGTAACTATGGATACCACCTGCTCATTCACAGGGTCACTGTGTGGAATGAGTAAGAGAACATATGTAAATACTGAGCAAAGCACTTGGCACTGAGCTGGCCTTCAATGTTCTCCAGCTGTGGCTCTCTCATCTCTATTTCCAGAGGGGCAAAACTGTCAAACATACATAGGTCTACGTATGAGAAGTCCGCAGTACCCATTACTCAAACAGCCATAACAAGCACAATCACGTGGTAACAAAATGTTAATCTGCTACAAATCTGGAAAAATTCTTGAGAACATTCTCATCTATTCCTTTTCATACACAGTATTTATATATACATATAGGCAAACAGAAATAATAAGTTTCTAAAACTTTTAAAGGCGAGCAATCTCCCTCAATCAAGCAAACTAAATGTTTGCAACTGAAAATTTAAATCCGCAAAATTACCTTAGTGATTTGCTTATATATTTAATTAATATTATCATGATCTGAGAACTGTAGAACACTCTACCTATAAACAAACAATACTTTAAAAAAATTTAGGTCTTAAAATGTCATTTACTAAACTGGGGTTAGAAAAGTTAGATGCACCAAATTCTGGGTTTAGAAGAGACCCTAGTGACTAATTTCAACTTTCTCATTTACGGATAAGGAAACCAAGGCTCAGTAGCAAATTAAGAAACTAGTCCAATGTCCCCATCTTGGCAGTGATTATTAAGATCTTGCCAGACCATCTTCCCACAGAAAGAAGTTATATGATATAAAGTCAAATTATTTCAGTGTGTAATGAAGCTGCATGCAAAACTTTTACATAAATTTTTAGACTTATTTTTTACATACATGTATATTATACACACTTTACACAGATTTTTAAATGGATTGACTGACTTACTCTGAATGTGGATGCCATGCTTCATACCAAGGTTGCTGCTTGACCCAAAAAAACCCCAAAGATTGAAAGCCAATGCAGATTATGATCTGAGACAAAACGGAGAAGAGAAGAGCCCCCGATATAAGACCTGAAGGTGGTCTTTGTGCCACAAGTTCCTTCCATGCAGGATTTAAACTCACTATATTGAGAAGAAAAAGATGAAAGGTTTGTAGCTAAATTAATTTGTCACTATAAAATACATAATCAGATTCATTTAGGAACTTAAAAAACTGGTTTTTGTCTAATGAATCTTTAATATGAAAAATGTCTACAAACCAAGCCAGATGTCCATAAATAATCGGTATAAGTAAACAATTTAGGCTTTTCCAAAAATGACTCAGGAATACTTCTTAAATTAGTCTACTGAAATTCAGAGGAAACATTTATACAAGTAAAAAGAATACTAAATATAAGCATATAAACTAAGATTAATCACCACCCTGTATGCTTAACGAAGAACTTATTTTTAAATCTTTAATTGCAAAACTAGTTAAATTAATACATATTTCTTCCTCTTAATAAATATGATATTAACAAAGGTTTGAAGCAATATAAACATAATAGTAACATTAAAAAAAGGCCTTCATTACTTATTAAACTGGAATCTACCAAGTTTCTCCACTGTAAAGTTTTCAGTTTTTTCCTTTGTACAGAAATAATTTGTATATTGAGGCTATATAAAAATCTCTTTAGTCATCAAACTTTCATTCACTACCTTTAGCATCCATTAAAGGCTGTCTAAATAAGTCATTCTCAACCAACATGATTTTGCCTCCCAGGAAACAACTGACAATGTCTGAAGATACTTTTGGCTGTCACAACTGGGAGAGTGTTACTGGCAACTAGATGAGAGGCCAGAGATGCTGGTAAGCATCCTACAATGCACAGAATAGTCCCTCACAACAAAAAATTATTTGGCCTAAAATGTCAGTAAGATCAGGAAGATCTTTCCATGGTTTAAGTCCATCATTCCTTCTATATTTATTAGGTAGCATTTTACTGTAAGGAAGAACTTTCCCTTCTCTCTCATTTATTCACTCACTTATTCATTCATTCATTGCCTGTCTGCCTGCCAGTATCAACTTGTAAATTTTTATTTGATTAAATGGGTCAGGTCCCATTACCATCATTATTTATTTTGATGAGAACATCACCAATAGTAGGAAAAAATCAACACCTTTTGACTCCTTATAAGATATATCTAGAAGGATACAGTCATGTCTGTGACATTCCCACCAAGAATTCATAGCCCAAGTCTAATGAGAATATATCAGAGAGTGCCACATAACTGATATATCTTCTTTCATAAATGTCAACGTCAAGAGGCCCCCCAAAAAGGCTGATGCAATATTCTGGGTTAAAGAAAGCTAAAGAGATATGATAATTTTATGAAGTTTGTGAGTCTTGATAAGATCTGGGCTATGGGACTAAGGAAAAAGGTTTAAAGGACATTATTGGGACATAGAACAAAACATATGAGTATCAGCTGTGGATAATATTGTATCAATGTTAAATTTCTTGATCTTTATAATTGTGTTTAATTATATAATAGAATGGCTTTGCTTATAGGCAATATATGCTAAAATATTCAGAGGAAAAGGGGCACGATAACACAAACTTATTCTCAAATATTTCAGAAAAAAGTGAAGAGAGAAAAATAAAATAAATGGGGCAAAATATAAGCAATTAGTAATAAAATACAAGTAATCTTGTAAAGAGAATATTTACAAGAAATCTGGAGAGGTATGCACAATATTATAATTGTTGATATAAATTTACCAAAGTTAAGTCACATTAGAATTTTGTATGTTTTGAAATCAATAACAAAACAAAATACTCACTTGTAAATACCACCACCAAAATGATTGCCAGATCAATGAAGAGAAACTGGAAGTCTCCTAGGTTACTTAACACCTACAGAAGTAATTTTTAAAAACATAATTAGTTTTCAGGAACTACTTTTATACCACTTTTTTCTGCTTTTAGTTTTTTCCCCCCCAATAATTACTACTAAATGATACTTGGACCTACTGAAAAAGTTAAATACCTTTGCCATTCAAATCAGTGAAATATAATGTATTTGCAAACATTCAATTTAATATATTAGTATAAAAGGCATCTCCTTATGAGTCATTCAATAAAAATCTTTTAAAAGTTTTCTGGCAAAAGGAAAACACAAATTTTTACTCACAATATTCAATATTCTTGAATATTAGTATCTTGAAGTTTCCTTAATATCTAACGACATCCCTCCTGATACTATCTACAAATGATAAAAAAGTATAGTTTCACAAAGACACCTTGGGATGTCACCAGTGTTCATGTAGACCTGCAGGAGTGTCCAACCTTTTGGCATCTCTGGGCCATACTGGAAGTGTTGTCTTGGGCCACACATTAAATACACAAACACTAACAAAAACTGTTGAGCCATTAAAGGTTTTACATAAATTTACATTTTTTCTGTTGGGCTCCATCCATAGCCATCCTGGGCTGCACGTGGCCTGCTGGCGACAGGTTGGACGACCCTGACGTCCAACATGTCTAAAGTGAGACATGTCTAAAGTGAGATCACTTCCAGTACAAAATCGGATGGAGTACCTATGGACACCACTCTTCAAGTTTTTCTCCAAATCCATACTGTCCTACAACTATTGCTAAAACATCTTTTCTCATTCTGGTCTTTTCCTGTAAACCTGTAGCAAAGTTAACTATAATTCTAAAATACTTCACAGCTGGACATCTGGAAGAATTCTAAGAGAGATGTCCAATCTGTGCTAAAGGCAAAAAACAAACAATCATCTTTCATTCACAAGGTTCAGCCACAGTTGTTGGCCTTAAGGAAAATGTTATTCCAGATTAATGAGATTTTTCAATTTGCTACACAAAACATAGTAAACTGGAGAAACATTTATAGCTACTTAAGTAAGTTCCATAATTAATGGATGCATTCAAAATCACACAGGCTCAAATCTTAATTTAACTTAATTTAAGTGACCTCTCTTAAGCAGTAACAGTACTCACAGAATACAGCAGAGTAACACTGAAGTATTGTATAATGCTGTACAAAGCCATAAATTTAAACACACAGAAGGAAGTCATTAAAGCAGCACGGCCTTCCCTGTGAAAACAAATGTTGGCATGTGAATAAAGGCACTTTAAACTCCTCCTCAAACCACAATCATATCTTGACAGATGAACATCAAAATTCAACAGCTACAATAAAATACATTTCTACCCAAAGAACTAAGCCAAAAGAGAACTGGAAGAGATAAGGAGTAAAAATCAATCTGTTGCTAATAAGTAACATAAAACACCCTGAAAACAAATTCATATTATTTTCTATGATAAATTTTTTTTATTTTATTAAAGCAAGCTATAGAGGTAATGGGAAAATTTCCAATTTGTACTACCTGATAAGGTTTGGCACACAGGAAATACTAGGAGTTTTGGAGGTAAAGGGAGATGCCACTGAAGCCTCGAGCTCTGATAAGGAAATGCCTCCATGTGCCCTCTT
Source organism: Mormoops blainvillei (assembly GCA_004026545.1). Taxonomy (NCBI): domain Eukaryota; kingdom Metazoa; phylum Chordata; class Mammalia; order Chiroptera; family Mormoopidae; genus Mormoops; species Mormoops blainvillei. The sequence continues at coordinate 81,133 of PVJD01005419.1, forward strand.
CAAAGCCTGAAAGTTTGAAAAAGGAAACTGGTTGAGTTTTGTAAATGTGACTTAGGCCAGAGAAAGAACTATAAATCACAAAAATTATACTTACACCACAATCATTTGCACCATCACCACACATCCCAACAAAGTAACTGGGAAACAAAAATTATGTTAAGATTTTTATTAATTTCTTAAAATATACAATATTTATCCAAAGATTTCTCCAATATAGTATTATGGAGAGCTAAGAAACCAAGATTCTGCCAGTGAAACAAATGAAACTTTTCATTACAATGACCACAGGCATGTTGCTTTGCAAACAGCACCAGCCTGCATGTCAAACGACCTGGGTATTGTCCTATTTCTGTCACAAGACAGGCAAATCGGTTTATCATTTTGACATCTCAATTTCCTAATTTTTATAGCAAAGTACTTGGGCTTGTATAGTCTTCAGTACACTTACTTTAAGGCTATCAATAAAGAGTTCTCCCTTAAAAACTTGAAACATAATTATTTACTAAAGCTATGAAGTCACTTCTATCAAACTGAAATGAATGAACTCTACCTCACAAATTACCTGGGAAAGAAATTGTGGCTATTGTACTTTAGCTGCAAGATCCTACATGAGCACATAAGCCTCTTTTAAATATACAAAGTTATCGCCTATCTAAGAGGGGACAATATTACATACATGAAATACTAGTTATTGATATTTTTCTGGGGTTTAAAAATGAAACAATTCCTTTTTAAGAAAACACAAGCACACACCAATACTTACTCTACATTTTGCAGTGCTTCTACTAATTGTGTCTTCTGATCAGGTGCCATACGAGCAAACACGGTGCCATGCAACATTAACTGGAAAAAATATGAATTTCTTTAAAATCCTGTTTACAATGTATTCATGTGAACCCACACACAAACCCAAATCACTAACCTTAGGAACAAGGTCTTGAAAATGCTCCAGTATCACTGAAAATGATTTTCCATTCATTGCAAAATGATAACGAGTCACCTGAAGATCCTCTAAGCTATTATGGGCCAATTTAATTGGAACAGCCTGTGTATATGACATTCAGAACAATATTTAGGCAGCCAAACCAAGTAACACTACTCTATTTTAAATACAGTTGATCCAAAACTAAATTCTTTCATTTGGTATTTTACATAAGACACTAAATATTTAACATTTATTGAAAGTAAAGGGAAATATAATTTTAAGGGGATCTATTTCTATTAAAAAAAAAATTAAGGAAGGCTAAATATCTACTTCAATTTGAAATGATCCATGAACTGAATATTATTGTCCACTTGCATCATTTATCACTACTTTTAAAATAGGATAAATTATTGGGGTTCATATACTTTAAAATTATGCTTTTCAACTTTAACTATCAAAATTTAAACACTGAGATTCCTGATTCTAATGAACCAGAAACCCAGGCTTCTGTTTTTATTTATTTTTTGTTTTGTTGTATTTTAATGCACCACATTCTATTTCTTTAGACTAAATTAAAACAAGCAAGGTTCAAAAGAGAAATTCATCCTGACATTACCTCCGAGTCAACTGCTAATGAACTACTACTGCACTGTGTTAGGGTGTCTGCATAATGCCAATTTATCTTGGCCACTTTTCCATCCTTTGGAGGTAATGCTTCAGCAATAATAACTTTATCCCGAGGTAGTATCATTCCACAGTCTCTGGCCACAGAGACAGCAGTCAACATGTTGTCACCTAATTTTCAAAATATGAAAACACATTAAAATTAAAATAGACACATAAATATATTAACAAACAAGTACTTACTGAGAAACTATATAGTCCCCATGCCTGGGCTGGGCAAAATGAAGATAATGTGTGATCTTTACTCTTGGAGTTTAAAAATAATAAAATCAGAACGTACTTATCAAAGGAAGCCTCAAATGATTCAAGCATATACATACTAAACAGTCAGAACATTCTCACCCACAATTTTTAAAACCAAATATATTCTCACTCGAATACTTGAGGTATTCACTAGTAACATCCACTCAACACCTGGCACAGTGCTTCATGCAGAGCAAGTGCTCAATAAATATTTGTTGAAATAACCTAGCAGTGACTAGTGATCTGTACAAGAATACTAGAGTAGTATCACAGGAAAAAAAAAAAAGAATTACAAAAGCGAGACTACACAAAACTAAAAGATAAGCAAGATAATAAGAATATAATCTTTACAAGATGTAAAGAGAAACAAGACAGACAACCTCTTAGTGATGAGAAAGAAAGAAGAGTGGCACTAAAAAGACAAGATCAAGAGAAAAAAGTATTAGCTTACAGCAGAAGGTGGCAAAGGGCTTGCAAGCCCACTGCTACCAGAACTGAAGGGCAATATTATTTCCCCGCCAACTCCCACACTCTTTTTTCAAGGGTGTCTTCCTGTGACCAGAAAGACCCCTTGGGACAACAGAGCCATAGTAGGTCATTGCAGAGAAAGAGGGAGGAGAGACTGAGATGAAAAGTGCTTTGAAGGAGTCATGAAAACCAAGAATTGCTAGGATGCTAATAAATTTAGTTCTTGAGCTATACAGTAATAAGTATGCTATTAGATGAATCTCATAGTCTAAAACATAAAAATGTGCTCTGGCCTTTACCATGTAAGTCTTGATGAACACATAAATGCCGTAAGTGAGTATCTTAATTCTAATTACTTACTAAGAAAAAAATACGCAGAGCTGCCACAATTTCACACAGCTAAGGAATGACAATTAGCTAATGTTATCGATACTACTATAACACCAGAAGAATCAGTCAGATATAGTAGTTAAAAAACAAACCAAACAACGGCTATTTCCAATTTTATGCTGATTCAAAGTGATTATAATAAATGTACTATCTTATACATAAAAATGTAATTCTAATAAATATCTATTAATCATTTTCAGATAAAAAGGAGCAGAGTCTATATTTTTACAGTGTGCCCTTTATTATCTTACTATATCTATAAATAGAATTTGTTAGACTTCAAAAGGGTATTGCAAAGTTATCTTATACCTTGAAAAATATTCAGAGCTGAAATAGGGCAATGTAGGATGGAGCCACTATATAAAAGGCTTTTATAACCAACTGATCATTCCTCAGTATTATATATCTTGAACTCTAAGAGTCACTCTCAATTTTTTCTGTGTCCTTTTATAAAGTCTAACCTGTGACCATGACAGTGCGAATGTTGGCTTTATGCAAATCTTCAAGTACTGCAGGGGTTTCTTGCTTTAATTTGTTCTGCATTATAATTAATCCCATAAAGTCCATGTTGTTTTCAATGGCATCTCTACAGAAAAAGAAATTTTAACACATAATGGCTTAGTCAAGAGAACAGATTATTTTCTCTTTATACTGATAAAGCAATTTAAAATATCCATAAATTATAAATTAAGACTTTTATATACAAAATAAACCACGTATGTGTTTATGAGTTCAGTATTTCAAAAATTTTAAACCTGGAAAAACAATTCCCAAGAAATGCATGGAGGAATATGAGAATCATTTGGAAATGTATAGTTGGTTCTCCATATCCCCAGGAGGACCCTGGGAACCAATCCCCACACAGACATCAAGGGAGAACTATATACCTTTGTAAGACATTAAATACCTGTAGTACTAAGGAACGCTCACCTATACCCAACTAACCAAATTAGCAAGCATAAATAAATCTATTTTACTGTTCCCATACAACATATCCTCACTTAAATGTTAAGGGGAAAAAAACTGTCCCATAAGCACATTTGATACAATTATACTAGATTCATTTTCAAGTTTTTGATGAATTTTATAAAACTCTTGATCAAGCTGTTGATCCTTGAAATGTGATCTAAGAAGCATTAGTAATCCAACAATAAGATCTACTTGGAACTCAGAAATCTTTTAGAATATTTATTTGTGTTCAATAGTTATCAAGATGCTATTCTTTCAAATAGGTGAATATATAATGCATCAAGTATATGGTAGTTACTGGGATGTCAAAGATGAAAAGGCATGATCTCTTCTCTCAATATGCTTTTGTGAGGAAACAGACATGCAAGCAAAGAGATGTGTGCAAAAATAATACGAGTTTCAGCACTATAATGGATGGAGATGAATGTTCGGTGATAGTTGTGTTAAGAAATCTATAGCTACCAAAATTAAATCACAGAAATATTTTTTCTTCCCCAAAGGAGAAAGGGAGTTTAGGGTTAGGGGCCAAAATTACAGACTTGCAATAGCCAAATGGTTTTCCTACACAAAATGTAACACTAAAAGTCCTTTACATAGCTATAAACCTAAATATGTTTGAAATGTAATTTAGGACAATGGGTGTTAAAGGTATTAAAGAATAGTTAGAAAACTTAATACAAATGATATTGCTAGTGGCAATAGGGGAGACAAGCCTTGAAACCTAAAAATGCAATTCAAAGCAAAAAACTCTACAAATGTGAAACTACTGGGTCAAAAGCACCACAGCCATTTTCCGATGAGGTACTAGCAGCTTCTGGCTGCAGCTGGTTTCCTAACTTTCCTACGATACAGGTCATGGAAATTTTGCGCTCTTTAATGAACAGTACAATATCTAATTAGAGATATAAAGGCTCAAGCTGTAAGAGAAATGCTGAAACCTATTCTCAGAAGGCAGAATGAAAACACAGAGAAGGTCTCAGCTGAAGGGTGAGGATGAAGGGGAACAGAGAGAGAAAAGTTGATAGGGAAGGACAGGGTATTCTGGACAGAAGAAATGGCCTATCCAAGGGCATTAGTGTGTGGTCATGGAAGTGTAGCAGTTCCTCCACGAGTGGTGAAGCTGCATCTTGAAATCCTAGTTGAAAAGGGATGTCTGAATATAACATGTTCAAGAACTATAGTCAACTCGACAGTTGGTCCTTAGAAGGGAAATGGCAAAAGGTGAAGCTGTAGAGGAAAAAAAGAGCCTAATATGCCCTTCACAGGAACCAGAATATTTTACATTTTGGTTCCCAATCATGCATATGTACCAGATAATTTAGTTATTGCTTTTTTTTACTGACACATTCATGATTAGACCATATCCCTCAAATACTGTTTAAATATGTTTTATAGTTAGAATTCCTAATGTAGTTTTCCCTTTTAGTTAATTTGGCTATCCACTGTACTCCTTTAGTTCTCACTCAGAAAAACAGGACTGTAATACCAACAGTTTTTATTTAATGTGTCTGGAATAATTAACAGAAGTTATAATAGTCCATAATTTAATTAATGCCCTACTGGTGAGTATTACGTTATTTGTACTATTTAAACATGAACTTACGCACATATAGAACTATTTCTTCAGGGTGGATTCCTAAAACTGCACTAGCTAGGTCAAATGATGTAAGCAAATTTAAATGTTCTTTAGAATTTACAATAGTGTAGTAGCAATCTGTTGTTTGTTATAATTTTCTCAAACCTTTGCTAACACTTGCTACTATCAATCTTGGCCAATTTCACTAACTTTACGAAAAATGTGATGTCACATTGTGGTTTTATTTTGTAGTTACCCAAGAACTAAAACGTCTTATCATTTTTCATGTGTTCACTGGTCATTTGTAGGTTTTTTCCTGATATTTACCTATTTGTATCATTTGCCTATTTTAAAAATTACGTGTTTTGTTTTCTTTCCTGATGCATCTCTCTGATGGTGAACTTCTCCAGTCAGTGACACGGAGCCATTTATAAGAATTCCGGGTAGGAGACTGTTAAAAAGCTCTCTATGGAGCAGTGTTCAGTCTAGATTACAGAAAGGAAAGACTACAAAAAAGAGCTAAGTCCCTAAATTATAGATATTGGCAGTGGGGGGACGGAGGAAGAGAAGGTTATTTCACAGGCCAAATAAGCAGGTACACCACGCAAGAGTCCTGAATAAAAATGTGATCCTCAAAGGGCAGGTCCGTATCAGTTATAGTAAAAGTAATAATCCTTGAATGTAAAACCCATTCTACACATGGGACATAAATGTGATGCCGATAACACCATTTGTTGTTTTGGGTAGAGGGTAATTGCACACTGTGACTCATGACACTCTGACTAAATAAGTACTTGGTTCCAACTACCGGGCAAGAGCAAGTTGATCATTTGGAAAAAATAAACCTCTGTAGAATTTGCTTTACTGAAACATAACTATGTTCCTAGGACATACCTGACACATAGCAGGGAAGAACTCAGTAAGTATTTTACAAATAAATTGACGATAGTTCCAAACAGCTGTGCTTTCATCTCAATCAACTAAAGCAAACATTGTGTTATGTATATTTGCATACATTCAGTAAATATTTAATAAATACTCAACTACATACAAATTATTACATGTGACTTATATAAACATAAATGACATTATTGGAAAAACTATAGAAAAATTGTTCATCAACCTTACCTGCTAATATTCTGTACTTTATGCCATGTCAGTTTGGACTCCAATTTTTTGTGTGCAAGAGCAATTACACGGAAGCCCTGTTTAGTGTAATCCTCTAAAATGTTTTCAAAATCAATAGGAACTTGAAAAGGAAAAAATAATTATCAGCATTGGAATTGCTAATACAAACTTATACCAATAGAATTTTATTCAAAGCCTTGTTGGTTCCTTACCTGTTTCAGGTTTACAGAGACTGGCAATGACCTCAGGTGCTCCTTTCATGTAGGCATCCATTTTCTTATCCCCTAGTACTCTTGAAACCACACTCATACGTTGCAAAGCAGAAGAAAATGGGAACTGGCGAACAATTCCTATCTCGTAAATGGCCTGCATAATTTCAAAAGATGCACAAAGCATGTATTATTCCCTCTTTGTAAAAAAAGATTTTATGTATTAATTTTTTAGAGAAAGGGGAAGGGAGAGAAAAAGAGAGTGAGAGAAACATCTTTCGGTTGTCTCTTGCACACCCCTGACCAGGCACATGGCCCACAAGCCAGGTCTGCGCCCCAACCAGAAATTAAACCGGCAACCTCGCACTCTGTGGAACACAGCTCAACCAACCGAGCCATGCCAGTCAGGGCACATTTATTATTCTTTAAGAATTAAAACAAATATACTTAGGTAACAAGTAAACATTCTTCACTTACTGGGAGTTCAAACAGCTCCTAAAAGCAAAACAAAAAGAATAAATAGTACAGATTAAGTATATTAACGTATGCAGATTTGAAAAAAATGCATCTACAAAACACTGTCTGAAAAACAGTAAGGAACTTTGATTATTTCAAAGTCATGTTTCAAGATTGCTTCTGACCTGCCTCCCATTTAAAAAAAAAAAAAACTTGAATATTTTCAAACATTCTGTTATCCTAAAAATATTAACATATTAAGTACTAAAATAAACTAAGGAAAATACATTTAAATATTCAACTAAAAAAAAGCTTCCCGCATATATTTTTTATTAAATTCTAGGGATAGAGGTGCAATTTAAAAGGATTAATCACCATGTCCCCATGTACGTAAATTACAAGGCACTAAGCTGCTCAGGAAATAGATGATACCAAGAAATAAATCTCAATATTTTACAAAAAAACCTGCAACAGCCCAGGTGTAGTTTCTAATAAACACAGTTAAAATATTCTTATCTGCATGTGAGTTAAAGGACATGTGATTTCATCTTCTAGTTTTATTTAAAATTTAGGATTAAATAGGGTCATCAACAATATAATCCAGTTTAAAGTGATTCGCACCATTTCCTGGTTTCCTGCAGGTGTAGACTCAGGAAGCAATTGTTTTGGAGGACGAACGACAGTTGGCATAATTCTATTATGAAGTGCTGTTTCCTCTTCAGTTGCTTCTTCCAGAATCTGAAAGGAAAATATTCAACATATTTTATAAAACTTAAATCACTGGTTCCATTTTTAAACGAAACACCATGGCTATTTTCAGCGAAGTTAAAAAAAATTTAATGTTCAAGGAATAAATGAGCACTAATAAATTAATGGCATAAATTAAATGAAATAAAAACAAGCTAGGGGCTTCCACTCAAGACGGCCATGTAGGCAGACATGGCTCACCTCTTTGCACAACCACATCAAACTTACAACTAAAATATAGAATGACCATCACTCAGGAACGTCAGAAACAGACTGAATGGAAGTCTGACAACTATGGAACAGAAGGAACCACATCCATCCAGGCTGGTAGGAGGGGTGCAGACAAGGAATGGGCTGGCCCCACACCCAAGCGGATAAAAAGTTGGGAGAGATATCTAAGAAGCGAGGAGTCTCAGATCCACACCAGGCCCTCCAGCCCAGAATTCCAGTGCCAGGAAGCTAGGTCCCCAAAACTTCTGGCTGCAAAAACCAGCGGGGATTCAGTTGGTAAAGGAGGCTGCTGAAGCCCTAGGCAGTTCCTCTTGGGGAACCTACACAGGGGCTCACCTACTTAGATTCACTCCCTCTAAGTCCCAGCACAAGGGTGGCAGCTTGAAGGGCACCAGTGGTACGCAGGGAGAAACTGAAGTGTCTGGCATCAGGGCAAGCAGATGCCATTGTCTCTCTGCTGAACCATCCCCTCACAGAGCCAGTAGGCTGGTGCCACATCTGAGACTCCATCCACATGGCTAACACTGTGGGACCTATCTTAAAGATCCACAGAGGCTCTACCCCACCCAATTTACAGGCCCACCCAAGCTGCTTTTTCATAAGAATGGCTGGTTTTGGCTCCTGAATCCTATCAAACAAGCAACAGCCAGCCTCACAGAGCCCTACTGTCAGCCAGATTAGAGTCACGGCTTGACTTCGCCTGGGAATCTCCAAGCCCAGCACAAGTTAACAGCCATCTCAGATTGCTTTACAGCTCAGGCAGGGTGGCCCTGAGAAAAACACGGGTGGGGGCTGACTTTGGCCTGCACCACCCAGGAAACCCCAGGGCCAACACACCCAGTGGACTGCTACAGAGCACACTGGCCACCACCACTGTGCCTCTGCACAGCTGATCCTCCATGGAGAGCAAAGGTTGGTGGTCAGTGGCCACAGCCAGTCCTTGTAGCTGACTGCCTGGGTAAATCCCTCCCATGGATCTACCAACAGCAACCAAGGCTCAACTACAAGAGGAGGGGGTACTCAGCCCACACAAAGGGCGTACCTCGAGTACCCAGCTTGGGTGATAGGGAAGGCTCTGCCACTGGACCCTACAGGACACCTAGTACATTAAGCTACACTGCCAAGACATGGAGTCAAATCAGCTCCACCTAATACATAGAAACAACCACAGGGAGGCTGCCAAAATGAGAAGACAAAGAATCATGGCCTAAATGAAAGAACAGATCAAAACTCTAGAAAAAGAGCTAAATGAAGTGGAGATAAGCAATCTACCAGGTGCAGAGTTTAAAACATTGGTTATAAGGATACTCAAAGAACTTAGCGAAGACCTCAAAGGCATAAGAAAGACCCAGTCAGAAACGAAGCATACACTAATTGAAATAAAGAACAATTTATAAGAAAACAACAGTAGAATGGATGAAGCAGAGAATCAAATCAATGATTTGGAGCATAAGGAAGCAAAAAACAACCATGTGGAACAAGAAAAAAAGCATCCAAAAACATGAGGATATATATATAAGCAGTGTCTGGGCCAACTTTAAAAGGTCCAACATTTGCCTCCTAGGGGTGCCAGAAGGAGAAGAGAAAGAGCAAGAAATTAGAAGCCTATCTGAAAAAAATAGTGAAAGAAAACATCCCTGATTTGGTGAAGGAAATAGATATGCAAGTCCAGGAGGCAGAGTCCCAATTATGATGCATGCAAAAGGCCCACTCCAAGACACATCTTTATTAAAAGGACAAAGGTTAAACATAAAGAGAGACTCTTAAAAGCAAGAGAAAAGAAGTTAGTTACCAGAGAGTTGCCAGATGGGAGAGGGTAAGGGAGAATGGGTGAAGAGGTAAGGGGACTATGTAATACAAATAGGTAGTTACTGAAGAGCCATGGGGATGTAAAGTACAGTAGTGGAAATGGAGTAGCCAAAAAAGTTATACGCATGACCCACGGACATGAACAATGGTAGGGGAATTGTCTGAGGGAGTAGGGGGCACTAGGTGGAAGCGGGCAAAGGCGGAAAAATCAGGACAACTGTGATAACATAATAAAATTTAAAGTTAAAAAAAAGAAAAAACACTAGTTAAAGTCCTAGCAATTCATGGGAGAGAAGAGGAAGAGGTTAGAAATGGAAAAAATAGAGAAAAACTTCTCTAATTTTGTTCCTACAAACTGTAGGGCTTAGAGGCTAATTCTATTTCTTTCTTTTTTTTTTTTTTTAAATGTTCTTACACAGTCCCTAAATTTTCAGTCTATCACCCAAGAACTCCTGTCTGCTAGCATGGAAGTATTCAAACATACTATGTAGCTCAGATATAGTTGATAGAACCACTGGGTCTAGGACATACTGAGATCCAAAGACATGAGTTTGTTTCAATGTATATTCTTCTAGTTAGGATACCACTACCCTAATCCCTTAAAATTTATTATAAAAACATTTTTTTTCATAAAAATATTTCAAATAAGAATTTGTACTGAAAATATACATAAAAACAAACTAATTTGATTCTTATAGCTGGAGGAATCAATCAACAGGAAAATGATGGGGAGGGGAACCATGCCCAATCAGCCAATTTTATACAATTCTAAGACACACTTTAATATCTCTGAAATTGGGGCGCATTATAGGGCATCTATTACACCAAATAGCAGTAGTAACCAGTTATGTGAAAACATGTCACTGATCCTTTCTAGTAAGACCAGGAATCAAAAGATTAAGTCAACAAAACATGCTATATACAAACTTACTTATTTAACCCATTTAAAAAAAAACTCTACAACCAAAACATTAAGATCTACTGTAATCTATTCAGTTGGAGAGAAGCTTGAGAGAACATCAAAAATGAATCAGTCCTATTATGCTTTACTTGACAAATGAAGTGGGCCTCCTTACAAAATTAAATTTGACAAGTGTTTACTGTGAAGTTTTCAGAAGATGGCAGAGCACCTATCACACCTATCCACTCATTCATCTTCTTCCCTTTCAAAATCTCAACAAAACACACAGACACAGAAAATAAACCTGTAAAAGCAAATAAAAAGGAAACTAGGGAGAGGCGATTTCCTATAAGGAGACAAAGTCAAATGTGACCCTTATTGAGGAATAGAGCAATGGAGGAAACAGGAGCTCAGAATAAACACAAGGGGACACACAGGAGAGGTGGGAACATTTCTTACCATCGGAATAGTTGAGCTAAGCTAAAAATAAAAAATAAAATAAGAGAGCCATTCCTGAGAGATATTCCAGAATAAAGCCCTACTTGTGCAAGCACTGTTGGAGTATGTGAGGAATTCAACCTGAAGGCTAATTCTGCTCCTCTGAGATTCAAGAATGCCTGCCCTCAACACATCCTCGACATACAAGTGCCCCCTAGTCACCCTTCCTAATCAGGGGAGATTCTTCTCAAGAAAATGGTTTTACAAACATATGGGCAAAGATTAAAACTTTACTGCAGCTATTCAGAGTTATCAAATCAGACCTTTGTTCTTAAATATGAAAGTGTTATCAAGATGTATAATGAAAACCCAAAGCATAAAAAAGCATTAAGGGTATGGAAGAAATACAAACAAACAAATAAACAAACAAATACTGGCTCAGAGAAAATAAATCATTCAGATGCCAGAAAAGAACTTAAAAAACAAAACTATTATTGCATCTACAAAGGAACTGAATGCTGTGAAACGGTTAACAACCCAAAAACACAATTAAGCACAAAGAAGCTAAAATTATTAATAGCAAAGCATATAGAAGGAAAACCAAACAGAAACTTCTGTATGTAAGGACATAGGAAGTATAAGATGAGGACAAAGAACACTAAAGGCACATCGCTACTCTCTATTTTTTACCTGACCCATAAATTGTGATGCTGAAGATCATCTTACTGACTCAGGTTTACTGCCCCAAGTTGCTGACAGTTGATTATCTATTACGCACATAAAGTGGGGATCTGAGCAGGTCGTCCTCTATTAAAGGTGTTTAAGTGAGTCAATTTAACTAAAACACACTTTTTTTTTTTACACAATTATAATGATCTCTCCAGTGATCTCTCCAGTGATCAGTGATGCACCTTTACAAATTACATAGTGCCTTTTATGGTACAAGGCTAACTGTCATCAAAATAACCAGCAGAAACAATACTTCTGCAAGGAAATTTGTACTCTATCTTCCTAAAGTCACTTGTGCTTTAAAATATTAAACTTACCCATCCGATGGCTTCAAACATTTTCAAATCAAGTGGATCACCAGAAAGCACTCCTTCAATTTTTGTGAGTGAATGGCATGTAGCCATACATGCAACAAACTGAGACTTTACCAACATCTCATTGCAAACGTTTTCTTCTGGCAAAAGAAAACTACAGAGAAAATGTACTGCATTAGATTCATGAATTCCAGGACTTAAGATAATATTGTAACAATATTCAGGTTTTATAAATTTAAAAAATGGAAATGAAATGTTTGTACTTCAGCACATTTTAAGTAAAGTTTTAGACTGCCAGAAACATTTTCTTCCATGAAAATTGTACATTGACTGAAATGCAGCATTATTTTAGATTCTGAATAACTAGACCAGACATAAACAGTGTAGAAAATATTAGGTACTACATAATAATTAAAGCTCCTGCCTATGGACATATGGCAAAATAGGAAAACTCTTACAAAAACATAAAATGAATGTGTAACACATAATCTTTTAAATGTAAAAACTGAGCTCACAAGAAACAAACGGGAATTTTCAAATGCCAGAAATAGAAGGAAAGAAAACCTTTGTTTTTTATTAGAAGTCTGACAATATCAAGTTTGGCAAGGATGTTGAGCAACAGGAGCTCTTATCCACCAAGGGACAGAGAGTTAGCACCACCACTTAGAGAACAATTAGGCAACACCTCCTAAGATTGTAGCCATGCCTGTGCTATACAACCATTGACATTTTTAGGAAGTAAGTTGACTGAAACTCAACCACATGCTCACAAGAAGTTGTGTATAAGAATTTTAGCAACACTGTTTGTGAAAGTGGAAGGGAAAAGAGAGGGAAAAAAGTGAAACAGTCCATTAGTAGAAGAACAGATATTATGGTTTAATCACATAATGGAATACTAAACAACATCTAAGAGTAATAAATTAGATCTATACATATCAACATTGGCAAATCTTCAAAACAATGTTAAGTGGCAAAAAAGTAGCAAAAACATGTACAGGATATCAGTTATGTACATTTTTTATAGACAGATCTTGTGTATAGGTAAATATGTATATAGTGAAAATATGAAAAATACAAAGATAATGATAGAACACAATTTCAGAATGATGGCAGAGGTAGGGAAAGGGATCAATTAAAACTTTAGCAATATCAGTAATATTTTAAATCTTTTAAAAGATCTGAAGCAAATATGACAAAATGTCAACTGTTATATTACTTTCTATATGTTTGAATGTTTCACATATTAAAATATTAATTAGAAATTAACTAAAAAAGAAACAAGGCTACTTAATATTTACCGTGTATTTTCCACTCGTTGAATCCCCCAAAGATCTAAACCATCTTCAGTTAGAGTTCCAGTCTAAAAAAAAAGTATACATACAAAATATTTAATGCCTCCAAAAACAAAAATCATAAAACACTGCTATATACATACAATGTAGTGCTATACAGTTGTTTAAAACAAACAACAAAAAAAGGAAACAGTAAGGGCCCCACACGCTGACAGAGAATAACTTCCAGAACAAACAGTTAAAGTGGGGAAAAGGGTGAAGAATACTCCTTATGGTATGGATCCTCTTGTGTATAAGGGGGCATATGTATACATCTGTATATTTATGTGCTTATATTCTTGAAAAACCAACAGTGGAACAAGACACCAATTAATCTATCAATCAGTAAAGGATGCCTACATAGGAGAAAGAGATTAGGGCATAGGAAACCAAAAAAGGAAGGGAACAAGTTAAATGACACCAGGGGCAGCCAGCAGCCAAGTCCAGGATGTAAATGACCTGACTTCAATAAGATGATTGGGAAGAAAAGCAACTGTTATAGATTGATTGTAACCAATGCATTCATTTGGATTCTGACTAATAAAACAAAACAGTAAAATTTTAGGACATTTTGAGAAAGGCAGAGAAACCTGAATATAAATTGAGTATTAGTTAATACTAAGGAATTGTTAATTTTGTTAAGTGTAGTAATAAATTATAATGGCACTGTGGTAATGTTTTAAAAAAAACATCTAGAGAAATATACTGAGGCATATGGGTGAAATAATGTCTGATGCTGCCACCTTCAAAATGAGGGACTAAGCAAAGACTGACAAAACGCTGATAACTGTTAAGGCTGAGTAATGGGTACACGAAGGTTTATTATATTTGATCTTTTCTGCACTTATGTGTCTGCCTAGAAATTTTACTAGTAACATTTCCAAGAAAGAAAAGTATAAGTGAAAATTATCTGAAAAGAGAACTATGAAATTTAGTCTTGGGATGTGATCTTTTTCAATGAAGAATTTGTTAAAAAATATGTTGTCTCCTTTGGCTGGTAAGTACATGATGCAACATACAGATGATATATTATAGAATTGGTGTATTACAGAATTGTACATTTGAAACTTATATAATCTAATTACTATTACCCCAATAAATTTAATAAAAAATAAAATGAGAAAAAATATTTTGTCTCTCATTTCCTTTAATAATGAAAATGTGCAAAAATCAAATTCTTATCAGTTACCCAGGTTTAATTCTCCAAAAAAAACTTTTAGGAAACTAATTTCAGTTGAGAAAAGGCAAGGTATATTTCACACAAGTACAAAATTTGTTATTTTCACATAAAACAAGAAAATCCGTGCCCTTCATTATTTTAGAATATATTCAATAGAATCATAAAGCAAACACTAAACATGTATACCTAACAGCAATAAAATTCCAGTAAATATATCTGTACAGAGCCTGTTCTGTTAAAAACATGAAAGATCAGAAAGCCTCAACTACTACTACTACTTCTAGACATAATTCCAGACATGAATGATTAGACAACTGCAGATTTGGGCAAATAAGCAATATGCAAAGTCCTAAAAATTAAAAAAATAATGAGAAGAAAAATACAAAAATGATACATATGCCAAGTAAGCTGAAAAAGAGAAAAATCAGAGGAACATTAAAGAAGGTATGCAAATTGGTTGATAAAGAATATAGAAAACATAAATCTAAGTATTTAAAAGCCATGAAGTAACCTTTGAGAACAATTATGAAACTGAACCAACCTTGTCAAAGCAAACCAGATTCAGCTGTCCACAGATATTTATCCTTTGGGGACTGATGCAGAAAATACCAATTTTTTTCAGTCGTCTTTGGGCGTACACAATACCAGCAGTCATTGCAGCAGGAAGTGCAGGTGGTACAGTAATTGTAATAATATCAAGAGACTCAATAATTATTACTCCAATCTCTACCTATAATCACACAAAAGTAAGTGTCAGAGTCCCAACATTTACTAATAAGTGTATCTAGTAAGGGTATTTCTTTAGTGAGAACCATTTTCAATTTTATATAATAAAATACAAGTCTATCAGCCCTTTATAATCTTTTTCCTTTAGACATGCTGCAAAATAGAAAGCTCAGTGAATTCTGAAAGGTTTGCAGAATAACAGTTATTTTTAAAGGAAATTCTCATTTTAATAGCTCTACATACTTCACACCCATTACACACTTCAAAGTTCAACACTTATTTCACTTAGAAATTCGACAAGGTTCCTCAAATGCACCTCCAATTAAGTAATAGCCAATCATTTTAATGTCATATATCCCAGAAGTTTAAAAAATAAATAAAGCTTATGGTGAGCATGCGGTTGTCCCTCCCTTTTTTAAGTCACTAGACTACAAGTGAAAGATCATCTAAACCAAAGCCATTCAAAAGAATTTCCTGCTATGATGATAATGTTCCGTATCTGTACTTTCAAATATAGCAGCTACTGGTCTCATATGACTTTTTAAGTTAAATTAATTTAACTTAAATTAAAATTTTGGTGCTTCAATCTCACTAGCCACTTTTCAAATCCTCAGTAGTCAGATGTGATAATTAAGAATCAAGCCCTACTAAGAGTCCCATGTACATACCTCATTTAGAATGCTATTGATAATAGTGTAGATAAACCCAATGGCAGCCACTGCCACAAGACACAAAAGAAACAAGTAGGCGTCTCTGTAGAGTTTAAAGTCAGTTGGTTTGGGATACAATATGGAACGAACAAGCTGTCCTTTGGAAGTGCTAAATCCTTTTTAAAAAATTAAAAAAGAAAATGACATATAAGAAAATGAGAATTATCTCTCAAAACAGAATATTTATTTATTATTTGTTTATTTATTTATTGTGTATTGGTCTCAGGTGTATAGCTTCGTGGTTAGACAATCATAATTTACAGTGTTCCCCTTAATATTTCTAGTACCTCAACTGGCACCTTACATAGCTATCACAATATTCAAAACAGAATCTCTTTTTAAACATTATGTAGGTATCAAATATGCTAAATCACGCAAGGAGAGATTAAATATTTTTACCTGTTCTAACTACTATGGCTTTGACAAGTTCTCCAGTGTAGAAACGAGTTTGAATAACAGTAGTCCCACAAAACAAAGTGTGTCGTTTATGTATTTCTGGACTATATAATTCATCTTCCATTCCTTTTATACCCACTGAAGGATTTGGCAAATTAGTCTTTGTCACTGGAACACTTTCTCCTTAAAAAAAAAAAAAAGTAATAATAAATTAAAGCCTAGAAATCAGTGTCAAACACATACAACTTGAAATGTTAAATATACTAAATGTTGTCATACTGTTTATAGTAGCTATTAAAATAGAGTTCTCATGATAGATAACAAAACTTATTCAATTAGCTTTTTGACTACCAATTTCCTTGCCCCAAACTATCAAATGTTTGTCTCCCGGAATAATTCCCACAAGTGATTTGTGATTCAAAGAATCATTTTGAAATGATTGTTGTCAAGTTTCAAATAAGGAAACAAGCTAAGCTGCCAGAGGTTCAGCACCTTTTCTCTTATCCGTAAGAACTGAAGTGGAAAGCACTCTGTGACCATAGGCAGGCGATGATGTGAAGACCTACTGCTAACCCCCAGTACACACACACGCACACGCATAAGGAAGAGAAAAGGCATCTGGAGAAGGGAGAGAATACGCAGTTCTCTCAAACAGTAACAGTCACATTCTTTTTAACAGTGAAATTTAATTCTGTGTAGCATCCACACTTCTCGCTTCAGAGCCAAGAAGTGTGTGAGGATTATTTATGTGTGAGTGTGTTTTAAGACAAGATTCTTTTTTAAAAAAATATTTTATTGATTATGCTATTACAGTTGTCTCAATGTTTTCCACCTTTGACCCCTCCACCCAGTACTCTCCTCCTCCAGCAATCCACCCCACCTCCTTAGTTCATGTCCAAGGGTCATGCATAATAAGTTCTTTGGCTTCTCCATTTCCTTAACTTTCCCCTGTCTATTTTGCACCTATCATTTATGCTTCTTATTCCCTGTACTTTTTCCTCCAATTTCCCCCATTCCCCTCCCCACTGATAACCCTCCATGTGATCTCCATTTCTGTGATTCTGTTCCTATTCTAGTTGTTGGCTTAGTTTTTTAGATTCAGTTGCTGATGGTTGTGAATTTGTTGCCCTTTTAATGTTCATAGTTTTGATCACCTTTTTCTTAAATAAGTCCCTTTAACACTTCACATAATAATGGCTTGATGAAGATGAACTCCTTTAGTTTTACGTTGTCTGGAAAGCACTTATCTGCCCTTCCATTCTAAATGATAGCTTTGCAGGATAGAGTAATCTAGGTTATAGGTTCTTGCTTTTCATCACTTTGAATGCTTCTTGCCAGTCCCTTCTAGCCTGCAAAGTTCCTTTTAAGAAATCAGCTGACAATCTTATGGGAACCCCTTTGTAGGTAACTCTCTGCTTTTGTCCTGCTGCTTTTAAGATCTCTTTATCTTTAACCTCTGGCATTTTAATTATGATGTGTCTTGGTGCAGCCCTCTTTGGGTCCATCTTGTTTAGGACTCTATGCTTCCCAGACTTGTATGTCTATTTCCGTCACCAAATCAGGGAAGTTTTCTTTCATTACTCTTTCAAGTAAGTTTTTAATTCCTCTTCTCCTTCTGGCACCCCTATGATTTGGATGTTCGTACATTTAAAGTTGCCCCAGAGGTTCCTAAGCTTATCCTTGTTTTTTTCAATTCTTTTTTCTTCCTGCTGTTCTGATTGAATAGTTTTTCCTTCCTTGTGTTTCAAATCGTTGATTTGATTCTCAGCTTCATCCTCTCCACTATTGGTTCCCTGTACATTTTTCTTTATTTCACTTAGTGTAACCTTCATTTCTTCCCTTATGTTTCTGTTGTACTCAGGGAGTTCTCTGAGCATCCTGATCACCTGTATTTTGAACTCTATATCTGATAGGTTGGTTATCTCTGTTTCATTTAGTTCTTTTTCTGTGGTTTTGTTCTATTCTTTCATTTGGGCCATATTTCTTTGTCTCCTCAATTTGGCAGCCTCCCTGTGCTTGTTTCTGTGTGTTAGGCAGAACTGCTTTGACTCCCTGTCTTAGAAAAGGCACCTGTAAATTGTGTGGGGCAGAGCCATAGGTAACTGGCAGAGCACGTCAACCTGCTTTCACCACTCTGTGGCTCTGGGCAGCAGGGTGGGGTGGGGGGTGGCTAAGAGAGGGGACAGTGTTACTGCCAGGCTTCCAGAGGTCTGTCCAGCATTCTCCCATCTCCAGTCATTTCATCCACTTCCCGTGTGAGACTGGCACCCTTCTAGCTACTGCCCTGGTGGTGAATCCCAGAGTGGGTGGGTTTGCCTATGTTCTAAGTCCATGTGGGCCCTTCAAACAGACACTCCTGAAAATCTGGCAGTTTCTTCCATTGTCCCAGCACCCATTGGTTTTTACAGCCAGAAGTTATAGGGATCTATCTTCCCAGTGCTGGAACCCTGGGCTGTGCAGTCTGCCTGGATCTGGGATCGCTCACTCCCAAGATACACCTCCCAACTTTTATCCACAATGCATGACTGCGGGACCGCCCATTCTGCCACCACTGCCACCACCTCTCCACCCATCTCCACGACCTACTCATCTGGATGAAATGTGGTTTCTTTAAATCCTTGGTTGCTGGACTTCCATACAGCTTGATTTTCTGACAGTTCTGGTTGTTGTTTGTTTTGAGATATAGTTGTAATCCTCCCTACGGCTGCACAGGGAGGCGAAGCATACCTGCCTACACCTACACCTTGACCAGAAGTCTAAGACAAGATTCTTAAGTTTGAAAACATAGTTTACAGAAATCCCTTTCTTGCCAGATTAACTATGACAATAAAAAATCCATGTGATTAAAGATATAAAGCTCTATCTTCAGATTGTGAATTTCCAAATGGAAATCATTTTGAAGTTTACTTCTCCCCACTTTAAGAGAAACATAGTCTTTATCCCCACTATTTACACATCAAATAGAGAAGTAAATATGCTGCATTCTCAGTAGGTTAAGGACTTTTTTCCTCTTCCCTTACTATAAAGCATTTCCTCGTATCAAAACAGTGGCCAAGAGTATGCCAAGAAATGTAATGATAACCAGAATAGTGATTTAGTATCACAGCTGAGTATAATGCAGAATTTGGTCCCTTCAAAATAAAAATAAAAACAAAAAACTCTTCAATATCCATGACATTCATAACACTCTTAAGTAAAGGATATGAACAGCACAGATAATTTTGAATTAATCAGTAATCACTTAATCTAATATTATAAACAACTCATCCGATTTTTACTCATTTTGTTTAGTTTACCTGTTAACATGCTTTCATTTACAATGCAAGTACCGTTAATAAGTACTGCATCACAAGGCATGACTGTCCCGTTTAATGGAATGACCATAACATCTCCTGGCACAAGGTCTGTAGAAAAGATCTCTTCACTTTCTGGATTTAAAGAAAGAAAATGGGGAGAAAAATATGAAAAGAGTGTTCTTTAACTTAGAAAAAACATAAGCAAACAAAGGTCACCTGATCTCAATAAGGTATTAAAAATATAATGGAGTGAAACAAGGAAATGCCAATAAACAAAAAGTTTTAATAAATAAGTTTATTGCTCCTTAGATTAACAAAGCATGGTGTTTAACGGTGTCAGCTAGTTTGTCCCCGACAGGATGAGAACTGTGCACAGGTGATGGCAAGTCCCATCTGACCAAATAGATGGGTGGGGGGCTCTAACACTCATAACAACGCTCAATGATCAATTTTAGCTAATAGCCCTCTTAGAAAATATTTACGTCCTCATAAGATTCCCCTGCAATAGGTAAATAAACTTGGGTTCCTATAACCCTTTACGAAAACAGAAGTATTGAGAATTTTAGCATACTCGCTTTTAATGGCATTTTTTTACAGTATTCTTCTCACTGCCACCACTTACAACCTATAAAGTCTCACTGCCGTCTCAATGTTCCTAAAATAGTCCTAATAATATTTTAGATGTGATTTTAAATAAATTTATAAAATAAACATTGTGATATTTTATCTAGTTCATTATTTCCTTAGAAATTTGTGTATTATATTCAAGTTAGCTAAGCATTTTTAAAAAAGATCTCCCCAAGTTACAAGTTTTTCTTTAGGATTGTCTTATATTTGGGCATTCTCTCTCTCCCTGTCTTTTTCCACCTAGTTTTAACACTATGCTCAGAAGACAGTTATACTAGTTTATAAACAAAAATGGCTAAGGAGAAAACTATTGTTTGTAACATTAGTGTGTACGACAAACACTTTTGTAAAAAATAATTTAAAAAAACTAGTTTACTAAGCTATGAGGGAAAAAATTTGAAAAGAATTCTAATAATGTTTAGCACACAGTAAGTATAATAATGTTCATTGTTAAATACGATACCTAGTATTAAAACTCTTTTAAAGCTGTTAATACCAATTGAAATTCCACTCCTCTTAAGTCTATCAGGAAGCAAAATGTCAATGATCTGTTAGACTATACAAAGGGGACAGGATAAGTTGAATGATACATATGTCCTAGCATCCCCAGTATTTTTAGCAGCAGCAGAGTAGGAAGAGGAAGAGTACCAATTAGCTGACACATCTAAGACCACAGCTACAGGAGGCAGACAGATACTCCCAGCTAAAGTAGCAAGTGACTAGGAAGCACAGGGAAGGAAGCGACCTGCTAGGCCAGACTGTTTACATGCGGATGTGGTATACTGAGCCAAACAAATGGAGACTTACTTGTTGTTCTTGTAAATCTAAGTGGCTACCTCCCACTTACCTACTTCTTCAATATCTCACCAAACTAACATGTCCATAACACTATCCTTCCCTACAATCATGCTTCTTCTTCTATTTAATTAAATGGCACCAACGTCCAGCCCCCAGCCTGACACTGCTCTATTACCTTGCATCCAATGAATCATCAAATCCCGTTCAATGCTCACATTTAAATATCTTTCAGACCCATACCATTTCTCTCCACTTCCACAACCTTCACCTCGATCTATTTCATTTCTTCAACATGACTCCCCTCTAAACCAGTGTGAACATGGCAGCCAGAATAATTTTTTTCCAAGAGGCACATAATGATCAGATCACTCCACTGCTTAAAATCCTTCAATAGTTTTCCACTGCATTTTGGAATGAGTCAAAATTCTTTAACATGCCTTAAAAGGCTGTCCATAATTTGCCACACTGAATTTCAGTTTTTATGATGACCAAACTGCAGGCCTTTGGGCGCTTAGCATCCTCTTCTTCTCCCAGTCTCATCCCCCCACCATACCACCACAATCTCACCTACTACCTCTTATCTGACTAGTTCAACCACTTAAAAAATACTTACTCAAAGAAACCACCCCAGACACCAACAGTAAAATGAGCTCTCTCAAATATCTAATAAGTTCCCTGACCTCTCCCTATCACAGCATTTGTCACACTTTATTTTTACTGTTTATCATCTGTCTTTCCAACTAGTCTGAAGTTCAGTGATGGAAAAGACTATGTCCATCTTGGTAATCACTGCATCCTCAGAGCCCAATATAGTATCTGTTACATTGTAGAAAAAGAAAAAACAATTTTACATAAATGAATTTGATACAGACTCAGAAATGAGTACAAATCCAAACACCTTTTTTATTTCTTAAGAAATTAATTCGTGTCTGTGTGTGTGTGTGTATGTATCACGTGGGCCTGCTTCACATATTAGTGCTTAATAGAACTCTTTCTTGGTTTATTTTTGTCAAAAGTCACCTGAAGTACTTACCTTCATTTACTCTGCAAACTGAAACTCTCACAGTACTGTGAGCTGCCACCATGTCATGCAACATAATATATTGCTGAAATTAAAAAAAAATTTTTTTTCAAAAGCAGCTAATATAAACCCACTCCCCTTGCAACATAATATATTGCTGAAATTTTAAAAAATTTTTTTCAAAAGTAGCTAATATAAACTCTTCAAGATATTGAAAAGCAAGGATGCTATAAAATAAGGTAAGTTAATATAATAAATGCTTATAACTCTGCCTTTAAAAATATCAAGACTAAAAGATTAAAAAATTATTCAATGTTTTAGCTAACAACAAAATAAGAAGCACTTTATCCCTGAAAACAGTAGAACCAGTATTCTAGTCTGTGATAAGATCCCTATGGACTGACTGTAAGAAGTCAACTAGTAATTTGACTCTTAGGAACATCTGTCTTCCCTCACTTCAAAAGAAAGGACATACTTATATAGCTAAAAGAAAAACTGTATGGAGTATTACTTCATACCAAGTACTATTCTACGCACCTTACAAAATACAAATATAGTTGTGAAACCCATAATAAGTTAGACTTACCTTTCTAATAGAATATAGGGAGCTTAGAATTGATACTATAGACATGATCACAATGGCTAGAGCATAGTAATAGTATTCATCAGTGCACCACAGTATAACACTGAACAGCTGGAATATGTAAAATGGGTTGAGAACCTGGGGGGAAAAAACAAAAAACAAAAAACTCAAACAAGATTTCTAAGTAAAAATGAATGAGAATTATAACCATACAAATTTTCCACTTTTTCATTTAAGAAGTAACCAACAAAATACAGGATGAGTTCTATGGTATCATACAGCAACTACACAAAGAAAAGGGCAAGACACTGGCATAGAACTTTTTTTTAACCATTAAGTTACTAGAATTTGGCTAAATAAGCTTAAATTATTCACATACATTTGATTCATTCTAAACCTAGAAACAGTTAAAAGGTGTGAATTTAGCTGTTCATTCTGCTTTAGCAATAAAGTACATTTACTTCATAATAAATACTAGGCTACTAAAAGGTACAAAACTTTTAATCAATTGGAACAAATGCCTAGTTTTTATGAATTCTAAATATAATATACTTCTAAGTCAAAGGTTCACTGCAGTCCAAAGGGAAGATAAAATAAAATTACGCTGTTTTCCTTTCTCTAAGGAAATAATTAAAGATTAAAACCGGAATAAAAAGAAATTCAGGAGCCCTGCAATGGACTTCATTTACCCAAATTTCATAGTATTTTACAATTTCATCAGTAATACCCCAATGTCTTAAAATTAATGCTTCCTTACTTTTTGAAGCACTTCACATATATAGTCCCATTTTACTTCCGAATTAAATGAGATAATCAGAAAGGATTTAGTCCACTTTTATAGATAAAGGAACAGCAAAGAGAAAGATTTTCTGATGATCAAAGCTAGTTACTGATGGAACCATATTACAAACCAGGCTTTCTAATTCCTAATCACTTTGCTATGCTAAAGGAACATTATATAGCCACTCTCAAGAACTGATGGAAAACAGTGTTATTTATACTGAAAGTGTTCACCCAATACAGCTAACTTGATCTTTAGCAAAAAAAATCAAAAGACAAACTGGAAAGCCTAACACTGCTAGACAGTATCACTTATTCTCTTCCTTTACATTCACCACCTTTATTCCTACCTCCTTTGTAGCACTTACAACTGAACAGTCACTACAATAATTATTGACAGGTTTTCCTCCAGACTAAATTGCAAATTCCTCAACATGATCATCGGGTCATGTTTTCTATTCCAAGAATATCTAGTTTCCAATATCGTACCACAAAATGCTATGTGAAGAATAAAACAAGAAAGTCAGAAAACAAAAAAGGCATGAGTATACACCTGTAAGGACAAGATTTAGATGTGTCCTTTAGATTTAGGCTTCCTTAGGAAGGAAAGGAAAAGGAAAAAATTCTATAGATAAGAAAAGCAAAAATGAATGAATGAATGAATGAATGAATATAAAAATAGACAAGTAAAAAGATGTCATTATGTCAAATTTCTCTACCAGTGTTACTCTCCAAGTAAAAAACAAAAAACAACAAAAAAAGAAAACACAAAAAAGTGAGAAAACAGAAAACTAAGAATGTCTTATTAAATTATGGTTCTTTACAAATTGAGAAATCTATTGATCACAAATGTTGACATGTGCGCAATAGTCTTACCTCCTTAATTAGAAGCTTAAAAACAGAAGGCACTTTCACAGAAATTTCATTTACTCCATAAAGCAACTTTCTATAACAAGAAAATATAATAATAGCATTATATTATATTTTAATTATACATTACATTATACATTATACATTATAGTATAATTTTTGGGAAAGCACTTCATTACATAAGGCTCAAACCACAAACTGCTCCTAAATCTAGAACTTAAACATTCATGTTTCCAAATACTTGTCTCCTACAGTTCAAATTCTCTATCTATAGTATTTAAATCAAGGTAGTCAATATTGGATAACTATACTGTTATCATTTTGTTTCATTCATCTCATATCTATTTGTGTGACAAGTATCTTTCCCACTAGTCTATACTAATTGCAGCAAAGACTTTGTTTTCCATTCTTGAACACAGTAAGTCTCAACAATTTTGAATTGTAATTAATTTTTTGCAAAAGACTAAATAAATTTGAGGTGTCCTATACTATTTTTCTAACAGGAGTTTTGTACTAAGAACTTTACTTCAAAACACTGTACATTTGACTTTAAAAAAATACTTAAGTTGCTTAAATCCTTCCACTTAAATTCCTCATAATAGTACTTTATATATGATAGAGGAATTCTTGCCTTGTAAGAAGTATAAGTCTAAACAAATGAATTTTTAAATATTCTAACACTGAAAAAACATGCTTATAGGAGTATAAGAAAATTTCCAATTTAATTTGAAAATGGCATTTATTTTTATAATACACAATACACTGATATATTTTTATACTTTAGCAGAGAATAACATGATAAAAAAAATTATATCTCCTAATTTACAAATTTTCACCGTGGTAAATTTGAGCTCATGCTCATTAATCCCAATACATATCAATAAAATCTAAGGTGCTATCGATTGTAAGATATACCCATTATTTTAGGTACCATCGAGAAAGATAAAGGAGAAGACACTCCATCCTTTTAGAGATGTTAAAACATGGGAAAATGTGTACCTTAGATTTGATGAAATATGGTATACTTTCAGGGATATCAACCTCAAAATGTCAGCTTCAACATTTTTTTAATTCTTAAACTGAGAGACAACCTTACCCAAATAAAATATGAATAAGTTGTCAACAACTATGTCTATAATATTTAAGTAACTGTTAATATGTACAACTACATGGTGAAAGAGTGGACTATATATACTACTGTATTTAGGAAGTTTGATAATAGATCTGACTTTAGTTGGATAAAAATTACCTGTAGGCATGCATCCCCTTTGTCAGTCCTGCACTATGCTTTTCATAAATTGACGTGCAAGAAACACCTTCATCCAGTCCCCTAAATAAATCCAAAGTTTTTACTTTAAACAAAGTTTAAAATATCCAAATGTCTTAATGCCTCATTTTTCTATATTCCTGATTTTAAAGTGTGACTTCCCTACAAGTAGAAATCCTTAACAAAAATTGAAATAATGAATGAGAATTTTTAAATCTCAAATTCCTGAGATAAATAACGAAAGGTCGGAGCCTCAAACATGGCAACTAAGTTATACAATGTAACTATTACATGATAAGATGGCTCTAAATGCTAAAATTTATATAATAATATTATTATCCTTTAAGGCTGTGTGCCACGGCTGTAAGAGCTAATAATTAAGCTAATAAAATTAAAGGTAAAGTGTGACTAGCTTGAGAATTCCAAACTAAAGATGATAAAATGCTTTGCTTTTTATTTATATAGTTTCCCCCTCTTTAATTTTTTAAGCTTCACACTAAGAAATCCTATTCATTTATTTTCTTTCTATAAAAGCATCAACCCAAATCCTTCCCTGATCTAATACACAGAGAGTACAGAATTTATGAGTCACAGGCAATTTCTAAAATCTGTAACAATTCTAACTGGGATTCAACTAACCTATCAACTTGCCCCCCAGAATATCTTCATTAAGCTGGCTTACTGAGGTACTAGTCATAGAACTCTTAAAGAGAATCTTCCACATCATTTAACTCTAATCCTTTCCCACTATTATCCACATAGGAAAATTAAGCTCCATAATTAACTGTTATCATCAGGATAAGCTTAAATTCTACAAGTTTCTATGGCTGCAAAGGCTGCACAGCAATATGTTTAACATTTTTCCCCACTGAAATTGACGACTTCTCCAAAGGTAGCAGGGATCAGCTCCAAGTCAATTTTTTTAAAACCAAAATGGCAGCTCATTGGCAGTATTCTTTAAGGCAATGGTTCTTAACTAGGAATGGTGTTCAGAACTAGGCATGTGAAAATGCCCTCATCCATTCCAGAATATTCCAATTCTTTAGTGTCAGGGGGAAAAAAAGTCCAGGAATGAGTATTTTAAATGTTCATAAATTTTCTTGGTTTTGCTACTATTATGGATTCCTTTAGCACTCCCAAGCAATGATAGTTGAGTGTTTATAAGAATCACTTTAACAAAAGCAATAAAAATAGAATCGTAATTAATTTAGTACCTATATAACTTGAAGCCTCCACAAAAATAAATTTTAAGGATTGCTCCAATTTGCCCTATCCAAGGTTTAATACATTTGACAATGTCCCATCTTTATCCACGTAGTAAAGTTAAATTTTTCTCAGTCTATCTCTTCATTCCTCCAATACAAGTGGATGGAATTCGGAGCAAATTGGGAGGTGACAGTTCAGACAGGTATACTCAAAGTTCCCTTCGAGATGAACCCTCAAAAAGAAAAGAACTCACACTCAGTGGATTTTAGGATCATACTGCTTCTAATTTTTATGTAAATTTTGCCAAGGTATAAGTTGTGAGGTTTATTCTAAAATAGTTAATCAGTTTTCAAATAACACTGGGAGTTAATAAGTGAATAAAAGTTATTTAATAACAACCTCTTCAATTTTATGTAATACTAGAATGAATTCTTTTCTACCTAGAACACTTTCATTATACTCATAACCCAAACAAAAGAAAAGTACTTACTTCAAGAAATCAAAATTGTGAAGGGTATCATTCCAGAAATATTTTACACTATGGTGGGTGAAATAACGAATCTGTAGAATACACATAAATGTTACATCGAAGGCATTATGATCACTTGTTATCAATTAAATTTACTAACAAATCTATCATATAACAACATATTAAAATTAGTGATCACATGTGATATAATCTGTTTTTCTAGTATTACCTAATCTTTTATAATACAGTGATAAATGGATATTTTATATGCATAAAAGTTTAGCTCAAAAATAACTGCAAGCACAAAATTATAGACTATACATGATGGCACAAAATGTAACAATCCTGATTTTTAAAACTTTGCAACTGAGGTCACAATACCTGTTCTGATTGCGTCTGTGAATACTTGCTTATCTCACATCTGTTCTCTTCAGCCAGATTTTCAGTTAAAAGAACTGCATGGCCATTTGAAACTTTATTAGCCGTAGATTTGGGATTCGAAAATGGATGAGTTTTCAGAGAAAGCAAGCGAATTTTTGCACAAAACCACATTCTGAATTCATCCTTACAAGAGAAAAAGGTAGTCAATTATGCATATTATAGAACAGCCTATATTTTTTATTTCCATTCTTTACATATTATTTACTCATCTCTAATTGAGAAAGCATCACTTCCTACTCACTAAATGTTAAACCATTTCATAGATGCACAAATTCAAATGTTAAGTACTTTCTATTGCTCATGATTTAAATGACATACTTTACTAACATAATATCCCATGAAACTTCATGAGTAATTTCTTAATTTACCAATCAACATACTAAGAGTAGCTATTAAAGCTTCTTATAAAATGCTTCCAGGCAAGAAACATTCAAAGGCATGAAAAGCAGTGACCTACAGTCAAGACAGTTCTTCCTGGCAAAAATAGCATTTAGAATTGAAGGGCAGATGATAAAGACCCTTCCAGACGAGAAATAAACTAAAGGATTTCATCATCACCAAACTATTTATTACATGAAAGGTAAAGGAACTTATTTAAGAAAAAGATCAAAACTTTGAACAATAAAATGGTAAATATGTATCTATCAATGATTGAAACTAAAAAACAAACTAAGCAAACAAGCAGAACAGAGACAGAATCATGGATACAGACAGTGTTTTGAATGTTGCTAGAGGAGAGGAAGGTGCGGGGAAATGGGTGAAGAGGTGAGGGGATTAAGAAGTACAAGTAGGTAGTTACAGAATAGCCATGGGAATGTAAACTACAGTATAAGAAATGGAGTAGCCAAAGAACTCATTTGCATTACCCATGGACATGAACAATAGTGTGGGGACTGCCTGAGGGAGTGGGGGGTGCTGGGTGGAGGGGGGCAGAAGGGGAAAAAATTGGGACAACTGTAATAGCATTATCAATAAAATATAATTAAAAAAAGAAAAAAATGCTTCCAATTAGAATAATAATAAACACACACATGCACAAAACCCTAGGATGCAGCAGCATCACATAATAGAGGCAGATGGTCTAGTGAATGAGATCTAAGATACCATCCTAACTGTCCAGTGACATTAACACACAAGCATCGAATCTCTCAGTGCATTAAGAGCTTTAAAAGAAGGGGTGGATTTGATCATCTTTAAGATTTCTTACACTCTTGTTGCTCTGATAAATTAGTATTCCTCACTTCATCTTAGAAGTGATGTTCTCTTCACATAGTATTTCAAACAAAGTACACACACAGACTTCATTTTGCTCCTCGATCAGCTATAAGTAAACCCATGGACTTACAGTAGTCCTCAGCAGCACCACTTCACAGTCTCTAATTGAAGCTCTAGCACAGGTCGCCTTCACCCGCCACTCAGGCATCCAATAGAGGAGGAGGAGAAGAAAGCCGCCAGTGCAAACCACTCCTAGGGATACTATGGCAAGCTTCCAGCGACACAAATTATAGCCATAAATCTCCTGCACAGACACATTAATCATGAGCAATCATCAAATCATATGAGAGAGAATTTCTAAAATTTTTGTTTTCCAGATGGGTGTTACTGTGTCAGATAAACTGCAAGTATTTTCTCAACCCATAATTTATCTTTAAATTTTGTTTCTGACAAGTTCATTCTCAAAGGTATACTTTTAAATAGCAAAACCTGTTAATATTTGTACATTATGGTTTTACATTTGATATTATCCTTAGTAACCTAACATTTTCTCACTGACATATATGTTCCTATTTAGTATACTGTCTTAGAACTTTTATAATTCCATTTTTACATTTATCTTTTTAATTCTTCCAGAACTTATCTTGTTATAAGATAGGGTTTTTTAAAAATAAACTTTTAATTTTGGAATAATTTTCAAATGCAGAAAAGTTACAAAATATTAAGAGTTCCTGTATACCCTCTGTCCTAAAGTGAACATCTTGGTACATTTTCAAAATCAAAGAGATTAACACTGTACGCTATTATTAAGTAAGCCTAGTTCTTTATCAGGATTTCACAAGTTTTTTCACTCTCATATCTATTTCAGGATATAATCCAGAATACAATGTTGCATTTAGATGAGACAGGTTTAAACTTTATTTTTTTTTCCCCCAAATCATTAACTAATTGTCCCAATACCACTGTGACTGACCAATCTGACTTTCTGACTCGAATTATTTCAAGTGTTTCAATTACCTGCTCCCCACAACCTAACAAGGGTTGCCAAATTTAGCAAATGAAAATGCCAAGAGCCTCATTAAATTCAAATTTCAGATTAAAAAAATAATTTTTTGTTGCCCTCTGTAATATTTTGGACACGCTTATACTAAAAATGTTTTCTTTGATTATCTGAAATCCACATAACATTAAACTACGTGTCTTATACTATTTTACCTGACAACCCTCTCTCCCCTTCCACACACACAGAAAGAGTTGAGACGCTGCTATTTATTAAGCTGATTTTAAATGTTTTTATAAATCAAAATTAGAAATCTTGTATTTTGAATTATATTTAAGCATTAGCTAACATAACTTCTTAAATTACCAAATGAAAAACATACTTCTTTCCTCTAAGTTCTAACAGTTCATGAGTGAAACAGGAATTATTCTAAAACAACAAATAGAAATGTAACATAATCCCAATTCAAAAACATAGCCAGAATGAGAAAATCACATTGATTTAGCTGTGTTTTTTTTTTAATGTACTTTTCTACTTGCCTAGAATAATAAAATGCAGAGATAAATTCTTTGTACTTTTTAAGTAAATTATAAATAATGCCTACCATTTCATCTTCTTGACCCTGGTTGATAGTCTTCCTTTCTTCTTTGTCCATATCTACACTGATTTGAAAGCTCTTGTTCTTCAGAACAGTTGAAGACAACTGAGAGAAGAGAGGAACAAATACTAGAGAATTATTATTTATTATAGTAGGCTATATAACTTCATATTTTCACATTTCTGTTGTGATACATGTATCGAAGTTTAATTGGTATTTAACTAATCACTAAAGTGCTAGCTGGTTCTAATCAAATTTTCAATGGTGTGCCAGTTCTTGAACCTGCATTACTCACTATCACAAAACTTGGCATATTCCATTAATTAATTTATACTAGCAATAGCCTCGCTACAAAACAATTTAAATTCTGCGGGAGCCCCAGCTGGTGTGTCTCAGTGGACTGAGCCCTAGACCTGTGAACCAAACGGTTGCCAATTCGACTCCCAGTTAGGGTACATGCCTGGGTAGTGGGCCAGGCCCTGGCTGCAGCCATGTGAGAGGCAACTGATAGATGTTTCTCTTCTCTCACCCACATCGTTGTTTCTCTCCCTCTTTTTCTCCTTCCCTTATCCTCTCTCTAGAAATAAATAAAATAAAACTGACCTCCTTAAAAACTGGGAGAAATTATTTACTACAGAATCTTTATCATTCCCAGACTCAGAGAAGTAACCTGGTTGTGCCACAGAAGTGCTTCACACAACTCAATTATTGCTTGAAGTATAGTGAAGAAGTAAAGCATTAGCAGTGAAACCACCCCAAGCCTCTGAGATGAAATTACCACTTGACAAATATTTATTGAGCATCTATTACATGAATGACATTCCCTGGCCATGAGTCAATTCCTATGGCAGGTGAACCCCTACTGGAGGTTGTTCAACTGACTCCCTCATTCTGATTCCAAATTCACTAAGCAATCTTATGATTGTTTCTGACTACCCATGACACGTTTCTAGGAGAAAATTCATTGAGCTCATTGACAGTCTTTTTTCCTGTATGAAAAAAAATGAGATTAATTGCAAACATCAGACATTTGGCCACACATTAAAGAGATTTGCAAACTGTGAAACACTGCCTGTTTTCTCATGAAATTTTTTTTGGGGGGTTTGACAAATATTTTTCAGAAAAGAGTTACCTAATATGTAATAAATTACTGTTGTATCTTATTAAACTAATATTCTGAAAGATATATCAGATTTAACTAGCATGGTATCAACAGATAAAATGCACATAAACAAAAGATCTTTAGGGTTCACAATAAACTTTCAAGGTTACTGGTCTGAGCCAAAAGAGTTTGAGAGCCACTGCTTTAGACTAGGCTGATGTCTACAGAACAGTGGTAGGTAATACTATCGCCCTCATTCTAGATACCATACCTCTAACTCATTTAGCTAATGTGTAGCACAGACCTGACATATGGTAGGCACTCAAAAAATACTTGAGTGGATGATTTAATGAAGAATTTGTGCTAAGATAGCAATAGCTGTTTACATGATATGAATTAATAGCCAAGTAAAACCAACTGTAGGATTTTAAACTAATCCCATACATAAGACTACTGAAATCTTCTGATTTACATCATCAACAAAATGACCAATAAAAATATTGATGCCTCCTACACCAGCACCCAGTACTTGTCTACCTTCTGGAAGCCCTGAAGATGGGGTGAGTAGTGCCAGGGCCTTCTACAGAAATAAAACGCGTGCGCGCACACACACACACATATATATAAATACACACACACACATGCACACACACACACAGTACCATCCTGGAAAATAAACTTTGGAGATTATCTGGTCCTACTTCTCCAAAACAAGTCACATTATCTTACAAAACCCTTCAGGAATTTACTAACAATTTCTTTTCAGTCTAGGGTAATGTTACAGCCCTGAATCACACTACTACCATGTTAAGAATGATCCATCAAATCAGTGTGACTTGAGAGGCAGTTATGCTCAAGGGCCATACCTTCTCCTATAAACCGCTAAACTATTGGGAGAATGAACAGGCCCAACCTCTTCCCTAAAATATCAGTGGCTATTACCTGAATGTTTAAAGTACAGCCCAATCCTGTAAGATTTAAATGTGCAAATGCCTACTTTCAAAGGATAACAGAAAGGCACTCTGCCCTGACTCTGTTCCCACCAAGGAATACCAGTCCGCGGTTCTTAACCATTAGTCTATATGGTATACCCTGAAGTTGTGGACTGAATCTCAGGATCATCATTCAGGATTCATCAAACTCATTTTTGATAATTAATTACATGTAATTCTGATCCCCATTTTCCATCACCACCACCTAAAATATGTTTCTTAAGGAGAGAAACTATTTCAAATCCTTATCTGCTTCAACCAAGATGGAAAAACAGAGACCAGATTTGCTCTCCCACCTAAAACGACAGCAACAACAAAATGGAGAAAATATATAAAACAACAGTTTTCAAGAAACTGGACATCAGGCAATGAAGGAAACTGATATAGAGATGAGAAGCAAACTACGTGATCCCTGTAATATCCCAGTTTACAAACTGAAGAGTCTATAAGCTGCAAAAAGGGAGGGCAGCAAACCCAGGGGGAGAAAAGCAGCCTCCCTGACGTGGGGAGATGAAGCTGGGAATCTGGGGAGGCATCAAAATGATCAGGGTCGCAGAGCAGATTACTAGCAGAGTGATCTTATAGACAAAGAACACTGAAAATCTGCAAGATGATCCCCTCTCAGGTCTTCCGCTGTGTACTGATCAGTGCTTGTGTATGAGGAAAGTACCAGAGGCTAGGGAAAGAACCACCCAAAAGGCTTAAGGGGAAAAAACCACCAGGACTCACACAGAGCTGGGAAGAGTGCCTGTCCCCACCAACCACAGTGAAAAACCTCGTAAGTCACAAGGAACCAGAAAGAGTATTCAGAAGGGTTTTTGCTTCAATAGTGGGATCATATTAGCCTTCAACTAAAAGTTACTCTGGTGGTCCTGCCTAACAAAGTTTTTAAAACTTGAAAAGAATAAAGTTGTTTCTAAGTAACTTAACTGCTTCCCAGAATAAAGTTCAAGGAGATTTTTAGGAATACAAAATATCTAGGCCCAATAAGTCACAATGTCTGACAGCCAAATAAAACTTAACAGGCATGAAAAAGAGAAAGAAAATACATCCCATAATGAGAAAAATCAATCAGTATAAAACTGACACAGATAATAGACCGAGTAGACAAGGACATTAAAACAGCTACTGTAACTGTAGTTTGTATGGGTAAAAACCAAGACGAAAGGATGTACATGTTGAGCAGAGACATGAAAAAAAATCAAATTGAACATAATATAAAAAATAAAATGTCTTAGATGAAAAATATACTAGGTGAAATTAACAGATTTGACATGGTAGAAGAAAAATCAATGAACTTGAAGACATAGTAATAAAAGATCCAAAATGAAAAATGGAGAGGAAAAAACTAAGGAAACACACATACCACCACCACCCATATGCTGTGAAACAATTTCAAGTAACCTAATATACATGCAACATGGGAGGGATCAAAAAATACATATAATGTTATAATTAGATGAAAAAATTGTAAGCCCACAGATCCAAGAAGTCCAACTAACACTAAGCAAAGAAACACTAAGAAGTTATACTAATGCATGTCATCATCAAACTACTTAAAATAAATAACGAAAAGAAAAAATCTTGAAAGGAGCCAGCAGAAAAAGATGTTACATACATGGATAAGAATGACACCAGGTTTTTTGCTAAAAATAATGCAGGTGAAAAGAAGCAGAGTAGAGCAACATCTTTGAGGGGGGAAAAAACTAGAGAATTCTATACCCAACAAAAATATCTTCCAAAATCAAGTGAAATAAAGCTGAAAAATTCATCATCAGCAAACCTACACTATAAAAAAGAGGTTCTAAAAAAGTCTTAGGCAGGGAAAAAACCTCACCATGATGGAAATATGAATCACCATAAAGTAATGAAGAACACCAAAAATGGTAACTATGTGGGTAAATATACATAACAGCACACAGAACAAGGAGAAATGGACATATACTTTAGTAAGGTTCTTACAAGAAATAGTACAATATAACTTCAAGGTAAACTAATAAGTTAGAAGTATACTGTAAACTCTAAAGTAACCACTAAAGAAAGTCATAGGTAAAAAATCAACAAAGGGTTTAAACTGAACCATAAAAATACTCATGTGATTTAACAGGTAAAAAAAGAAGAAAGAAGGAGGAGGGAGGGAGAAGAAGGAGTGGGGGAAGGAGTGGGGGAAGG
>PVJD01005420.1:0-116134 GCA_004026545.1 Mormoops blainvillei
TTAATACTGTAGTTCCCACACGAGCGGCCCAGAGCAGGCCACTTAAACTTACAGAGCCTCTACACCACCATCAGTAAAGAATACTAGTAATACTGCTCTTTAAGGGCTGGTATATTTAGAAAGATATGGTGTCATGCCTGACACACAGATCTCAGTAAACAGCAGTTACCATCAAAATTCTGCATGATTATTGTTTTTTCTTTATTTTTATTGTTGACACAACTGCGGAGATCCCCATTTCCCCTCTTGGCCCCCCTCCTCCCAGTGTCTGCTCCCCCTTCCCTCTGGCCCGTCACCACACTGTTGTCTGTGTGCATGGGTCATGCATATATGTTCTTTGGCTAATCCTTCACCTTATTTCATCCAGTCTCCCCCTCTTCGCCCTCCCCTCTGACAGCTGTCAGTCTGTTCCATGTATCCACGCCTCTGTTTCTATTTGTTCATCAGTCTATTTTGTTCATTTGATTCCACATATAAGTGAGATCATATGGTACTTGTCTTTCTCTGACTGGCTTATTTCACTGAGCATAATGATCTCTGGGTCTGCCGATGCTGCTACAAAACATAAGATCTCCTTGTTTTTATGGCCCTGTGGCGTTCTATTGTATATAAATGGACCACGGTTTTTTTATCTGCTCATCTCCTGGACCCAAGCATCACCCGCTGAGTTAAACACACTCCCCCGCCCGTTTTCCTCTGTGTATTGAGATGCTATATAAACAACAAAGGGACCAGGTGAGCAGCAACAGGTCCAGGGCCAAGATGCCCTGCGAGTGTGTCTGCACCCCCTGGTGTTCCTGGCCCATGACACTTGGTGTCCCCACTTCCAGCTCCACTGCTAGCACCCACCACCAGCCTCTGTGGAGACCCACGGCTGCGGACAAAGATACGGAACAGAGCAGAGCTGCTGTGCAGACCCATGGACGCCTTCAGAATGACAACCACCAGGCGCCTGCAGTGAGTTCACAGCCAAAGACTAAGGTGATCTAAAGGCGGCAAGCAGTCCCCCTCCCAAAACTCCGCATTAGCTCAACCATCAGAAAATAACAGCCAGGGAGACATCCTGTGAAGGGCTGATGTTAGTTCCAGGACTCAGAGAAAGGTGGGAGGATCCATTTTAACCCCGCCCCCTGCTGGCAGCCAGCGTCTCCCATCTCGTCTTGGTCTAAAGTTGATCTACAGGGAAAGGTCCCTCTGCCCTTTGCTTTTGGAATTGATGGTCTTGGGACTCCACCGGGACTGTCCCGGCTCCCTGAAAGGTCCCTGGATTTATTCCTTTTACGTTAGAAAACCACGTCTGCTCATTATCTAGGAAGGTCACTGGAGGGGAGTGGTTTCTCCCAGTTTCCGTAGCAGGCCTGCTGGCTTTTTTGTCATCTCTCTCTTGGCACGGCAGGAGCCTGTGAGAACAGGAGAGGCCGGGACAAACAATGAAGGTGAATGTATTACCTAGTGGAGAACGTAATGCGAGGACCTGGCAGAATGCATAAATATGCAAAGCAGGCTCATCAGTTAGTGTCCTCAGTTTCTGTTTCAACTTCTATTTCCAAAGCTAATTATTTGCGTCAAGAGGAAGACCTGCCTTAACCGAGGCTGGTGGGGACCATTGGTCACTGGAAATGTCTGTGTGTTTTAGCCCAGGTTGGTATTTCCCATTCTACTCATTTCCCAGTGGGGTCCCAGGCTCGGCCAACACTTTCAAGAGTGGATACATATACATATATACACGTACATACATGTACATGTATGTGTATATATAAAAACGAGATATGGCATTGTCATAAAAAATCATTTTTACAAGAAAATTCTAAGTATCTAACTTCTAAATCTCTTTTCCTTACTTATCCATATTAGTTTGCCTTATCTTTTGGTCAAAAATAAAGTGTGTTTGTGTCTTTAATTAGATGCAGGAGAAGGGCCATGTTATGCAGATAAAACCAGAACTGCTTAGACCCATAAAGCCGACATCTCCAACCTAGAACCAGTCCAATGTGGTGACAGGCTCATTCAGATTCTCTCAGAATAGCCTCATCTAAACCCCCCTGGGCACTGTTTACAGCACAGTTTCTGGGGTCCACTGTAGCCCTCCGGAGCTGAGCACCTCAGAGGTGGAACCCAGGAATCTGCACTTTAACCACTCTCGGGATTGAGATCCACCAGGCTGCTCAGATAAGAATTTTCAAGTGTGTGTGTCTAGGTGTAGGGCCAGTCCTTCATTTCACAACCTGACAGTAGGGGGTGCTCTCCTGCCAGCAGCCCAGCCTCCTAAGAAGAAAAAGAGCCCAAGGGTTTCTGAGACCGAGTGAATTTGCAAGAAAGCACTGTTCTCAGGGTTCCCAGGGGAGTTACAGTTTTGATGCTCATCTTTAACCTCCTTTCGTTCCACCAGAGTGTCCATCTTCCTTTCGGTGTAACAAAAGTTGGGCCAAGATAAATGCAACATTAATGATAATGCACTTAAATGGATGAATTTTATGATATGTAAATTATACCTCCACAAAACTGTTAAAAAAAATGTAAAAATAATTTTTAAACAACTGAGTGTAGCTTGAGTATGAATGTCTTTGGAAGCGAACGTGTTCCAGCCCTTATTATCTCCATAACAAAATTCTTTAGGGCTCTTCAAAATGCAACCGTTCATCCAACTAATAATTACTGAGTCCTACTCTAGGCACAGTTCAGGACTAGGTGATACATAATAAAATTTTAAAATCTTTGAATTGTATATGTTATTACCTCCACAGCGTCCATGGGATATACCCATATAACAAACATCGGAGTATGTTGATTTTCAGTTTGGTTTCCTCATTATTTGCTGAACAAAGCTACCTGCAGGCTTCCAGCTCTTTCCAAGGCAGAATTTAATTTGGTGCCTAACAGA
Organism: Mormoops blainvillei; assembly: GCA_004026545.1. Taxonomy (NCBI): domain Eukaryota; kingdom Metazoa; phylum Chordata; class Mammalia; order Chiroptera; family Mormoopidae; genus Mormoops; species Mormoops blainvillei. The sequence goes on from PVJD01005420.1 coordinate 2,882, forward strand.
CCAAAGCAGAGAGAGCAGCAGGGACCATTTAATCTGCCTAAGGAGACTCATATTTACCGTGGTTCTGTCTGTCAGAGGAACTAAGGGGGCACTGCAGAGAAGGGCTGCTTTTCTATGGCGTTCACTGCTAATGCCAAGGTCAGGGTCCAGCTCCCTTGCTGTGAGAACCTGGGCAGATCCCTAGGAAAGACACAGCATGAAGGGTCATTGACAGGGACAAGGCTGGATAGGTCGGGGCCGTTGGCAGGACAAGTAGAAGATAAGGGGGAGGAGCTTCCTCTCCTCTCCCTGAATCCCAGTTGCACCGCCTGGTGCCCCAAGCCCACAGAAACGACAACCTAAGAAAACATCATTGGCAAATAACTATGAGGTCAGGCTGCCCAAGTAACAGCTTTGGCCTTGGCAAAGTGTGAATAGAGAAGGGTCCAGTCACCTCTGCCATTCTGAGGACGCTGTTTGAACAGCTGGGCCCTCATTCCACACGTAGAGGCTCAGAAAGAGTGCAAAACAGGAACTCTCCAGGACGGGCGCTCGGTACGCCAGTGCTCTGAGGTCTGAGTCGCTTCTCTTTATTACCACCCAATCGAAAGAACTCCCGTCCTCAGGGCGCACAGGCCGCTGGGGGCCACTGCTGCTTCTGTGTGCGCCAGCCTCGCAGCCCTCCTGCCCAGTCAAAGTGCTACGACCCTTCCTTTCACCACGTTCAGTCTGACATGAGTTCTAAACTGCTCCTAGTTTAAAAACAAAACATCCAATGCATAAAGAAAATTAACATGAACCTAAATTTTAAGAAGATCGGGGGCAGGGATTAACAGTTATAAAACATCAAGCCTACGGTGACCACTACTAGTAGGCCATTGCGTTAACCCTCAAAACAACTCTAGATGTAAACACTGCTCCTCTGTTTTAAAGATTAAATAACCAAAGCAAGAAGAGCTTAAATAAAATGCCCTCTAGCCAACATGAAAGCCAAATCTGAAATGTGAACCTGACCTCTTTTCCATCAAGCTGTGGTGCTTCGACACTCAATAGAGAATCAAAGTCTTCCCTTGAATGTCAATTAGCACAGTGTATAAAGTTTCCTTACATTTCTGCTCAATCGCCTGCGGATCTAAAATTTAAGAGGCCCCATCAGCACGCAGAACGATAATGTCTCACCACACGTCAAGATTTAACATAATCCCTGTCCCCGTGGTTAACAATTCATTACCCCATGTTTTTCTGACATTTTATATTTACAGTGCTGTTCTCTAGCACTAATCAGTCGTCATTTCCTCAAGTTTCAAAGCCATGCCTAACGTGGCCGACTTCTTCCTTTTCAGCTACACCTTAGACCACTGTCCACCCCAGGCTGGGGATTCTCCTCATAATCTCAGTGTCTCCACCCCTCGCTTTCCCAAACACAGTGTGACCTCTTGTACTAGTGGTTTCCAAATCATCTTCCTTGTTAGGTGACCTTTCCCTGACAATATAAACAGCCTTTTCAATCCCATGGTGATCTTTTTACTGACCTGTGCAGCCCTCACCCAACTGTCCACCTGCCTCCCTGTGAGGCCATTTCTGAGCAAATGCCGCCTCTCTGCCCACTCATCCCCTGCAAGCACGTGTAATGCTGGGCCACCATCACCACTCCACTCCACACTGACGGACTGTTTTCTATTTCAGTCTTAGGTCCCCCGTGAGACAGCAGCCTCCTTAAAGTCTGAGACAATTCTGGATCAACTTGAACTTCCCTGAATATTGGCAGAATCCCTAACCTTATTCCCTCCATCCGATCCTCAGCATCAGAAAAGACAACAGCCTGGAGTACACCCAGCTCCCCTTCTACGCAGAATGACGGGCTGTCCTGGGTGGTCAGGTGGCGCTGTGGCGGCTCAGAATAGTCAGTGGTCACTCCGCTGACACAGTTAATCCTGGGCTCTCATCTCTGGAAGGGCTGGGGTAGTCCAAATATGGAAAGCCCACACAGGGAGTTTTATTCTTTATACTTTATAATGAAAGAGACAGAGCGACCCATCTTCTCACTGACAGACGACTGTCTGGGCCATAGTGAAACACACCACCAGGGCTTCTAGTTCCTCAATTACTAAGGCTCTGGCTAGGGTACTTTTATTCTCTTAAAAAAAAAAAAAAAAGCCTTTTTAAAGCCAGGTTATTTTTATGGCAATAGAACTCTTGGAACAGTAAACAGAAGCGAATGTGTGAGGCTTTAAAGGTGAAAGGGGTTATTTAAGAGTGTTATCAGAACTAGCCAGCTGCAAACACAGAGTATCAGAAACTGTAAACCTTTTCCTTCATAGTTGGGCTCAATTACTCAACCGGTCACCCTGCTGTGGGGGAAGGGAGTGCAGGGTAGGTGTTTTTAAACTTAGTGTCACACAGCCTTGGCAATGTCCAGCCCTCTCTGCCATCCTGCTGGCTAGATTGGGGAGTAAAACTCCTCTCTGCCACTGGCTGAGTGCTAGCGTGAGTTTGTGTTGCTTATGGGAAATGAGAGAACAAGTGAGTGGCAGAGGTAGGGACTGAACCCAGACTTTTTGGAGGTTGCAAACCATGATTCTAACCTGGTACCCTGACAGTTCTCATCTCTCCTGCCCAAGTAACACTAATCTTGATTGGTCTGTGAGGAATTTTTTTAATAAAAAATAAGGAAGAGGGACTTCATGGACAAATTATCTGCCCATAACTTTTACTTTTTGGAGCTTTACGATAAACTCTAGCATATCAAAGGTACCGAGAAAGTCTGCAATAGAAATGTCTGGTTTTCTTAGGTTAATGAAGGTCCCCCAAATCACCTTCAGAACCTCATTTCATATCACACGAGACAAGATTCTATTGCAAGGACACCACACCTCTTGAAGGCATGTAAAATACAGCCTTGGTGAGCAGAGCTAGAAAACCCCACACAGCTAAAAATAAAATCCCATTTTCCTTATGGAGAAATATAAAGGAGGCGGAGCAGCAGCAGGTGGGACCCTAACCCTTGGAAGCCCACTTCACGCTCAGCTCTTTCTCCCGGGTTGATTCTGAAACATCGCCCACTGTAGCTCCATGTACGAGGGGCCCAAAGCTTGGTCCTCACAGTGCAGCTTGGTGCAGGGAGAACCAGATGGCCCCTGTGTCTGGCTCACATACTCACAGACTGAGATGTCACAAGCACTTTGTTTGAGAGCTCGGTTTTCTCACCTGTAATGCAGTGACTTGAAAGAAACCTACGTGCAACCCCAGACCCTGGCAGGATTTACTGTTTCCTGCCCCCACACCACTCACCCACGGCTTCGGTCTCCTGTGTGTCTGTCTCCTCCAGGAGACCACCAGCTCTTTGAGGACAAGGCATGTGCCACAAACCCAACGTCTTCTGCACAGTGCCCAGCACAGTACAGGGCAGTTAAATGCTCAATAAATACTATGAAAAAGGAGACCTAAAGGCAAAGAGTAACAAACTACGACTCTTGCCGGCAGAGCCTAAACCTTCTAATAACTCAGAAGCAAATACATGTATCAGAAGTGACCTGTGATCAATCACAATAATTGATGGCATCAAGTGGGTGGAATAGTCCAGTTAAAAGGGCTCAGAGGACACTCATAAACATGTCTAGTAGCCACATGTAAATATCATAGGCCTGCCTACACTCATCACTGGCACACTTATCATGCCCTTATTCCACATGGAGACAGCGCCCAATTTTACATGAACAGTAAGAAGAAATAACAGATGAACTGCTGTGTGTAGTATATGGTCATCAAAAGAGCCAGATGCTCTAAAAATAAGAGGGAGGGCATTATCTAAACTGTGAACTTACAGGGACATGACCTTGAATTCCAGTCATGTCACTAAACGTCTTGGTGGCACTGGGAAAGCTAGTCAAGCTCTCGGTAAAAAACTGCTAATGGAGTTGAAAAGCTGTCCATGGGATTGAACAGGAGAAAATGAAAACATAAAAATGCTCTGGCAGAGTGGGCAGTGCAGTACAGGTATTCGGTCTATTTCACCTGTTAGGAACGAATAGTCGGCCTCACCACAGGAATCCGCTCCCTCACTGCCAGGCCGTGCGCCAAGCACACACTAGCAGCCGCACGCGGAGCTGCTGCATCGTGACACGAACCAACGATGAGAACCAGGAGCGAGGTGAAACATGAGATACCCCCGAGCCCCCACCACCCTACTTTATTAACATCCAGCAGCCACAGCTGCGCCATGGGGCACCGCTGCTAGTGCTCATGCAGCCGGGCTACAGGCCAAGACGTTCGCAGTTCTTAAAAACCTAACACGTGGGTGCCAAGCATTTTACACATTTTTAAACACTTACTCTCATTTGACAAAATAAGACACCCCCCAGAAATGATGCAAGTACACAAACAGCAAACGTGTATGAAGTGCTTTGTAAGAAATACATACTTGTTGTAAAAATATGTCTATCTACATACATGCCTACAAGACAAAGTATTAATAGCAGTAAAAGGTATGAGTATGAGAAGGGTATTAGATATATACTATATAAAATATATTTTCCTAATGATTTTTAATATATGTGTGCATTTTCTTTTTAAATCTGCCCACTCACCATCAATGGTTTCTTTTCTTTTCTTTTCTTTTTTTTTTTTTGTAAGTTGTATGTGTGTGTGAAACAGCTTTAATATAATTATAAGCCAAGGAACAATGTCCTTATTTCAGACTGAATGTGAAGACAGGGCAATTAACCCTGCTGTGCTTCAGCAGCTGCATCTATAAAATGGAGTAAGAACAAGACCTTCCTGGTAAGACCGTTATGCAAAATTTCCTCTCAATCTTCACATGATAACCAGGGAAAGCAGAGGGGCTGCAAAGGGGCACCCATGAGGAGTGTCACTCAAGTAAACATGGGAAAGGAGAGTGGGTTGGAAACAAGGTGGTAATGGGCTGGGGGGGTCTTCCCTCATTCGGGCCCAGTGGCTGAACGAGTGTCCTGGACCACTTTTCTGAGGCTTATTATGTCTCCGAAGAGTCTCAGATCTTTGGCTTCCAAACCTGCTGTTTTACCCACAAGCAGCCTTGACTTCAAAGGCATCCGGAAAAATTCAGGCTATTCGAGGATGCCTTAGGCCAATGCCTTACCCCTCTGACCCCAACTCCAAAGTCAGTCTCGCTGGGGGAAAAACTCTTATGTGAAAATGAAAGCTTCCTCCTCCATATCTTTGCTTCCTGCTGGCTTTCCTCTGCCAGCGTTGCGGGAGGAAAGAAAGCCAACAAGATTTCCTCTCTCTTAGCCCTGAAGAATCGGATCAGACCCCAGAAGAACAAAGCTGGAGACTCTGCTGCTTCGCAAATGGCCCCCTGAGCCGTCAACTACAATCTTCACTGCAGAGTATTTACTGCTGGTGATAATATGAGGTAGAATGAACACAACATGATCTGGGGATCCCCGGTGGCAACTGCTGCTTTCAGTGAAGACGGGCAAACCTCCAGCCTTCAGATCTAAGAGAGAGTCAGACAGAGACCCTCACTCCCTAGCCGGGAAGTTATTCTGAGAGAGCCTCTCAGGCACATGCTTCTTCATTCTGGGTCAGCTGGTGCAGAAAAGAAAAGCCCCGCTAGCCTAGCGTCATTCCAGAAAGGCCACCAACATGATTCTACAATTTGGGGCACATGATCATACCTTTCCTCTTTATGACTCTCCTTTTGTTCATATACAAGTACAAACCAGAAGATTTTTGCTTTTGCATGGAACTGGTAACTACACACTCTCAAATTTGCACTACCTTTACCTCTTATAAAAAGTCCACCGTCATGTCTTTTTATTTATTCCTTAGCATACTGCGATAACTGTTATCATGGCCAGATGACTAATGAAGACTTTCAGGTCCAGAGACATGGGGAAACGTGACAAAGGCTGCCATCTAAGCAGCACATGAGCTACTCTGCAGTTAAAATTTAGGATTTCGGTGGGTTGTTTTAAAATCACCACTGCCTTCTTTATCTGCTTAGAATACTTGAGTGGCCAGCCAAGGTGGACAACTCAATCCTCAAAGGTCTGTCAGAGCTTAGTTATGGGCCTATGAAACTCTACTGGAGGGAACTTAAATAAAATGTGAGAGCATAAATAATAAAATCCATAGGGTCTCACTGCATTTATTTAACTGATCAACAAATATTAATTGTTTTCCTCCATTCTGTTAAGTGCAGTACTAAACTTTGTGGAACAAAATCCACAAAAACCCCTGTCTGCATGGAGCTTATATTCACGACAGTTTGAGTCTGCTTCTTAATGCAAATTAAATCTGGAGGTGTACGTTAGACCTAGAGAGAGACAATATTCCCTCTCTGGGAAATAGGTGTAATGTACCAATTTCTATTTTAATTTTGACACAGTGAACCCCAAAGCTACAGCATGTCAAGAGAAGCATGGAATCATAGCCAATCTAGAATCCCAGGCACAAAATTATGATCTATCCTGATGACAGTCATCGGGATAAATAATATCTTAATGCAACACTTTTAAAACTGAAAGTTAATGTGAAAAATATACTTTATGATTTTTCATTTTTAAAAATAAAAATGCAAAAATTTTCATTTAAAAAATTAAAATTAATGCAAAAAATCAGTATCACATGCAGTCCACGCATGCCTGCACCACCCCGCACTATGAGTGTGCTGTTGAAATTTTAAGTAAGAGCAAGGTTCTTCCATTAGCCTCAGGCTTTCCTATGACCACTCAGGGCTCTGGAAAGGGACTGGCGGCTGCAAAGGGGAGAAAAGCAGATTCTGCTAATGCCTGTGGGGCCACCAGCCTGGCCGAGGCCCCTTGAAAGTACCTGCTAACCCCAACCCTCCATGGTTGTAGATGAACTGCCACCAAGAACCAGGCTGACGTTTGCAAACGTAATTGTTTTAGAAGTTTAGCTCCCCTTGCAAGTGAAGAGAGCTAATTTTGTCAACTCTAGTTTGTATGTAGTTAAATGACGTCACATGACAGAATGAAAAGACTTTAGCAGCAGGAGGCCGAGGGGCCCACATTCCCCAGCACCATTTATTTCCTGTGTAACTGGGGTGTTGATTACTTGCTTTGTCTGGGCCTCGTTGATCGTATCTGTAAAATGGGCACATCTTTGTTAGCTGGGTGATTCTGTCAGACCCTGACAGACTTGCCCAATTGAAGTTTTCCAGAAACAAGGCAGGTACCTCCTTGCCTTTATATAATGCCTGTAGTACCGAGAGCACAGTAACTTTGTCCAGGTTCAGTGAATACTGGAGGTCCAGTCTCCCTGTACTTAATTTTTATACAGGGAAACTGAGGAACTTGTCTACTGCAAAAGGCCCGCCTCTAGGTAAAGAGTGAGTCTGAGCAGAAGCTGAGCATGGACCCAGGTCTTCCTGTCCTGCATGCACTTGTTCTGGTGTTATCCGGGGACCTCGCTGGATAGCCTCGGCCAGCCACCGGGCCTCTCTGGACGTGAGTCATCTCGCTGGTGAAATAAGGGAATGGGCTTCACGATCTGCAGGGGCTTCACTCATGCTTCTCTGAGCCCATCAAGTGATTGTTACTCAGGGTCCTTAAACTGGGAAATCAGAATCGAGCTTCTGCCCCAATAAAAAAAAAAATCCCATTATTATTAAACAAACTGTATTTTACTTTTCCAGTTTCCCCTGCATGGGGCCCTGAGGAGCTTCCTTCACATTTTTGTTTTCTGAGATAATGACTCAAAAAACAATTAGTTAATTTGTCATGGGAAATGGAAACAAGATCTTGGGGAAGTACTATTCCCATGTTTTTCTCTTATCCAGTAAAGACCTTTCTCCCTAATTGATAGTTTATTTCCAGGGTCGTAAGACATGGGAACTACACCAAAAAGTAATTTTTTTTTTAATGGCATTTCCTCCTGAAGGCGCTTCCTTCGGAGCAGCAGCCTCTGTGACAGCCCACGTGTTGCTGCTCGGCACCTCGCTGGCAGTTGTGAATTCGCACTTCCCGCCAGTCTCAGGGCCCTGAGAGTCCTCCTGAGACTGAACTTCAGTGTCACTTTTGCGGTGTGGAAGGTCCCCAGGTATGGCAGGATGTCTCACCCTTTCCCAGGTTTTTCCCTCAGTAAACAGTTGAAGAGTGTAATCACACCCCCCTTGGGCCACCACTTCATCGGTTTTGCATCTTTTGACTCAGCGTTATTATCACTACGTCTCCATCACTCCCAGCCCTGCCTGGCTCTTTCGCTCCCTCCTGTTTGATGCAGCACAACCTACAAGGCAGGTCTACGGTTTCACATCCTTTCTCTCCATGTACATTTTTAACTGCGTCCCATGTGCATCAGACCAAAGAGAAAAGCCATGTTTCCACCGTTTGTTGTATCCCTGACACAGACTAACTGGGACCAAAGAGGCAGAGGGAGAGGGGGCGGGGGGCAGGGGGGAGGAGGGAGTTTTTCTGAGTGCCTACCGCTGCACCAAGCGCCACACACACTCATGAGCTGCGTATGACTGACTCCCTCAGCACAGATGCAGGAATCCTCGCAGAAGCATATGGATGTGCCCAAGGTCACACGACTCGTGGAGCAAGAGCGGAGATTTAGACTGACCCAGGCCTGACTCCGAGGCCCACTCTCCTCCAACCAGCCCACACTGTGAGCCCAGCTCTGACGCAGCCGACGGGACTCCGGGCTCTCCTGCTGCTACAGCACGAGGCCTTCTCCAGCCGTGTGCGGAGTACAGAATCTTGATCAGGGAACTGGAGACCCATCCAGTCCCAGCTCCTGCGAGCACCACCTGTGGCTTAACTCTCTCATTTATTAACAGAGACACTGTTTTTTGTTTTTACTAAAGCAGTCGATAAACATGCCCTAAGTCAATGTGTTTTTAAAAGTCTTGAAATCTGCCAGGCACAATGTTGTGCTCTTAAGCTAGTCCTACAGTATTTCATTACAGTGTTGCTGTATGATTTCTCCTGTTTCTCTGCGCCTTGGATTCATGGGTGATGGCTGAATGAAATACCATCCAGTGGTTTTTGAGTCCGTATTCTGTGCCAGATGCTGAGCTAGGAGCTGGGAGCCCAGTGGTGCGTAAGACTCAGGTCAACCCTTCAAGTCCAACCACAGCTATACTTACTTAGAAGGGCTTTAGTGAAATCTGCAAGATTTATGTGTGCACCCGCCTTTGTCCTTAGGGCTGATTCATCCAACCTTGGTGTCTGAGTTCGAGGTAGCTCAGACCACCCTAAGGGGTAGGGGAATACTCACTTAACAAAGAACAATTCTGAAAGAGTGTAGCAGCATCCAAGGAGAAAGGACCCCACAGGAAAAGCTGTCCCGTGTGTTCACACAGGCACACATGCAGATAGACATATGAACATAATACCCACCAATGGCCACAGCTACCCAGAGATTCACCCCTTTGCTGATGTGGGTGGAGAGACAGCCACTGTTCTTCAGCTCCGTATGACGCAATGCACACGTACCTCTTAAACCCCACCCAGGTTGTCTCCTCTGCCAACCTGACCCCCAGCAATCACTACCTATCCTGAGACTGCTCCTTTCTCTGAGAAACCATCCCCATGGGTTGTCTCGGAGCTCTCCGCCACCCTGCAAGTGTTATTTCATCTTTTCTGTGTTCCTGGAATACCTAAAACATGTCTCTATTCCTTTAAGCTGAAGTTATTTAGTTTCTCTTTTGTCCTGCCATATACTGCAGTCTAGAAGAAATGTAATAATAGTTCCTGTGCACTCATTCATTGATTCAACCCACATTTAACTTTCAGTTCTATTGACTATTCTTCAAGGACGCGGCCTCCTTGCAGCACTCAGATAATGGCTGTGTCTCTCTCTCTCACATCCCACCTACCACTGATCCTGCCAGTGGGGTAAATATCCTCCTGCCCCTTAGTATCAGCCCCAGGTCACTGTTCCTTCTTCCACCCTAAACTCACCCCACCTCCAGACGCACGGATGTCTGGATTCCACTGCTAACACCTTCCGTATGCGTGCCACCTCCACACTTTAGTTCACCTCTCCTCCTCCTGGGACATTTTAGCACTGAGTCAATCCAAAGCCTGCCGTGACTCTTGAGGACTTTGAGGTCCATGGGCATGTCCCCTCCAACATCACGGTCTCTTCGTTCCTTGGTTTCTTGACCTCCAATGGCCTTGGTTCTTAATCCCGTCTATTCATTCTCAAGGCATTTTTTAAAATTTTATCACCTCAACTTTCCATAATGGCATTCTCAAGCTTGAAAAAAAAAATTTCCAGCAGCTACCACGCAGAACCTCCGTTCCAACAACTCTGAACTCTGACAGAACCTCCACGCCGCTGGCCATTACAGCCTCGTGCCCCTCACCTCTTTCACACTCTCCCACCTCCCGCCCCCTTCTTGCCCAGCTTCTCTTCCCCAGTTCATCATTATAACCACACCTGACGTTCACGCTCAACAACTCTGCTGCCTTTTCCTCCATCACACTCATCTGGAAAATCCTATGGTTGCAGGTAACTAGTGCCCACTGCAGACGTGACCAGAGCAATGATGCAAAGCCGAGAGCCCTGTCACATGGCTCAGTCACAGCCCGTATTGCCAATGGGCCCTTGGGCAGGAAAGTCAGCTCCTCTCATAGGACTTCCTACAGGTTACATGCCGGGGGTGGGCACAGTCAACCCTTCGCAGAGGGGAGAGAATAAACAGTTTGGAACTTCAATACGATCTACAGTGGTAGCAATAAAAATTAAGCAGGTTGATTGAAGAAATATTTTGATGACAGAAATAAAAGAAAGAAAACAAAAAGGAAGAGAATAAAAAATGACTTCCTGGTTTTGAGCTATTATTTATATAGCTTTAAAAAATAGCTAAGGAGGAATAGGTACAAAGTTGGGAGGTGAACAGAGAGGCCTTTATCACTGTTGGTTAAGCTAAGTCTGGGTTACCTAAGGGAAGCTGTCACAGAGGTCACTGGCCATGTCCACGTATGAGGCTTTGGGAAGAAAGCAAGTCTGGAGGTCTTAATTTGATTGCGATCTCTGTGTATTTGTTATTTGAACCTAATAGGATGCCTTAAGGATAGAATATAGATAAGCAAAAGCTGAGGTTAGATAAGAAAGCCAGTGTAAAAGTCAGCCAAGGAGTTTGAGGATCAACGACCAGAGAGAGGCTGGAAGGCGGTGTCATGAAACCGAGAGCACTGGTGTTTGCCAGATATTCGACAAACATCCTCATCCCCACGACTCACCGGGAAGGTATGATTTAGTGTTTCCATCGAAATGGGGAGTATATCAAGCACTAGAAAGTCTGGTGACCACATCCAAGTTCACACAGTAATACATTTTAGTGTTGCATTGGTAATGGAACTGACGGTGGCTAACTTTGAAATTCCTGGGCCTTCCATTACACCTTATTATCTTCTCTGAGGATAAAAAGGAAGGGAGAGAGGGGAGGGGAGGGAGGGTTTGGTAAGATAGAGGGGAGGCGGGGAGAAAGGATGATAATGAATGTATCCTAGTGGTCAGAGAAAAAAGGTTCAAGATGGACTGTTTTAACTGGGGAATTTACCAAACTCCATAAGCAAAGAAAGGAATGCGAAGATTTCACTCATGAAGAATTTCAACCACCCTTATAAAGATGCTTTGCATTTACTTTAAAGATTGGTGGATTTTCCCACCCCATCTTTGGCACACATGCCAACTCAGGGCTGGTATTAACTATCCTAACATATGCAAAGTGTTTGGAGGGTAGTAGAGAACCACACAGGTCTAAAAACAGAGTCATTTCTTATGTAACTGCTGCGGCTGACCTCCCCACCCCAATGTCCTTTTATTGGCTTGGTGGGAAGAAAGGCTGTGTCATGTGGAGGGAGGGAGCTGCTCCCTCCGGGCTGGCCTGCTGATCGCTACTCTCCATTTTCAAATGCTCACAGATACTTTTCTCGTTATTTTTGTTCCATCACATACCAAATATTGATACTAGTGTTCCCAGAAAGTCATTTCCATGAACTTACTTTTATTTATTTTTTTTGTTCTTCAGAGACAACAAGGAAACTATTATCTATTTTTATTATTGTTTAGTGTTTATTTCATTAGGCAGTTAGCCCAGAAGACAAGCCTTTTACGAGTATCAGACACGAGGACTCTAGTTTATTCAGAAATGCTTAGATTTAAGTCACTGCTAATAGTTATTTTGGTGAGATCACCATGTTTTCTTGCCCTCCCGCCACCCCCCTCCAAGACTGGCTTCATTTGTTTTTCTGTCCAAAAGGGAGATTTAAAACATAGAATTTACAAAGAAAAACATCATTTCCTGGCCTCCAGAAGTCCCATGGTTCCGCCCCTTCTCCGCGCGTTGTTCTCACCTCAGATTGTCACGCACTGTCTTCCTTTCACAGCCCTAACTAGCCAGCCCTTTCTCATCTTCCTCACTTTCACTTGATCTGGGTGCAGTTTTTCTTCTCACTGCTCTTCATTAAGCTGCCCTGTCTGGCTGCCTCTTTGTGATCACACGGTGGTTTCTAGCTGAACCTTTATCCACCTGACTTCAGAGATGGGTCCCTGGCCCAGGCTGAGGCCACTTCTGCAACTCCAGAGAAGATTTTGGGGAAAGTTTACAAAACAGGCTGAGAACCTCACACTGCGGGGGGGCATTAGGACTGCAATTGAGGACTAACTGCATGTGCGTTTTATGTTTACGGTGACCACGAAGTCCTGGCTTCCAGCCTTGCTGGGGCCCGGCCTTGCTGGGCCACAGGGTGTGTGCTCCGTTCACCCTACAGACCCAGTCTGTGGTGCGCTCTCCCCCGAGGTTAGTAACTGACATGGGAGAGTCCCTCTCTGGTTTCACACGGCCCCTAGTAACCTGTAGCTTTGGGTTTGGTATATTAAGTTTATTTGCATAGGCGGGGATTATAAAATAGAAAATAATATTTCTCATTTCACGACACTCTCCTCTGTTCTCCTCACATTTCCTCTCAAATCCTCTGCACCCGGCTCGTCCCTCCCTTCATGACTTCTTCATTCTGAACCATCTTGTTGCCTTGGACATCTTCCCGTCTCGCCTTAACACTAGTAATTAATATTTGAACATTTGGCACATGTAAGGTGAGTGCCTCAAGCACTTTACATAAATTATTTCGCAAAATATTCTTTGAGTTAGGTTATATTATTATCACTACCCTATAGGTACAAACAGAACAAAACAAAAAACACCAAGAAATAAAACAGCTCATCCCCAATCACACACCAAGTAAATGGATTTCGATGCAGGCCCACTGACCTCAGAATCGCATCCTGTTACCTACCTGGTTCAATTATATTCCCATTCTATACTTGAGGGCTTGAGGGCTTATCTAAAATTTAACTATCTGTAAACAAAAATAAGTTTGGTTTATGCATCTATTCCAAATATCAGCCATAGTGGCCCTAGGATGGTTGAGATTCAAATTGCAAACTCTGGATCAAATTTCTTGACTGCTTCAGGTCTGGGAGTCTTTTCTGCTCTTGTATCTGGAAGCTGAAGTTTTTCCTGGGGATACCCAGGGAACTTTACTTCTGCCAGCCTTCCCATCTGCTTCCCCTTTCCAAGTCTTGTTTTCTTAACAGCTTTATTGAGGTATAACTGACAAACATAAGTGCACACACTGCACACAATTTGATGAGTCTGGATATACGCATATACCCACAAAACCACCGCCACCGTCGCAGTGAAAACACAATCTCATCACCTCCCAAGGTTTCCCTGTGCCCTTTTATTTTTGTTTTATTTGTAGTAAAACCATTTAACTTGGGATCTTCCCTCAACACATTTCTTTTAGTGCACAATATAGCACTATCTGTTAACTACAGTCCCTATGTCGTAGAGACTTCCAGAAATTATTCATCTTGTATAACTGAAACATTTTCAAGTCTTGATTAGCTGTTTGTTTATTTTTAATCTCTGTCTGGGATCACCCAAGTGAAAGAAGATACAAACAGTGATATTTCTTAATGATATATTCAGTTCAAACATATATATGAACCTGGGCAGACTGTCGCATGAAATGGGGGTGACATGAAGTCTACCTAGTTCTGGGAGAGATGTTAATCTCCACAGCATGAACTGAAGCCCTCTAGCGGACCCCGCTACCAGTGAGCAGCCCTTCGGGCGGCCCTGCGCAGCAATGCTAAGTAAAATAATGGACTGGCTTGTATGTCTGGCAATCCGCAGAGCAACTTCAACGCAAACCTCTTAAGAAAGACCCGGACTGGGAAAGGCAGTGCGCTTCCAGAAATGGAGGGGGAATCCCTCACACGTGAGCAGACGGCAATACCACTGTGCCCCATTAATATCACAGGGGGGATATAGAGGAGCTCTCACGGGCAATATGCTTATCAACACCCCCTGCCGGAGAAAACACTTAACAAGGCTGTATTTCAGGAGACTAAAGAAAAAATAAAAATTACTCTTAATCGTTAGGTAGTAGATGCTTCAAAGTAGAGATTATTTTTACCACCAAAAGGCTAGCAAATTAGGATACAAGAGAAATAATAACTGCTTTCTTTCTGATTCGAGGAACTGCCAGCTGATCATATAAAACTTATCAATAGACGTTTTCCTGTGCTATGCCTCCCTTTTCCTTCTGTTCTCTTAAGTTCCGACTGCAACTTACGCTTAGGAACACAACCTCGCAAAGGAAGCAGCCACCCCGCCAAGCTATCCTCTCTCCCAAAAGACTTCAGGAGATGAGATGAATACAATTTTCACTCCTCATCATCAGAGTTGCATCGACCAATAACTATTTTGGCTGCTACATGCCTGAAGAAGGGGTAAGTGAAAACAAATCATACACATACACAAAGCAGGTTTATCACGTGTTAGAGAGCGGGAATTCCCATTTCTCAGGGAGACTAGCGATGGCAGCTGTGAGCGGAGTGCAGGCTGAAACACCAAACGGCAGTCCACCAGTGCGGCTCTCCCAGCAGCTTCTCGGTGGTGCCAGTGATAAGGGTAACTGCCCTAATAGGGGTTCTGAACAACAATAAAAGCTGCACAGGTCTCTGGCACTAATTCCCTGTGCCGGATTTAGATTATTGTCCCCCATTATCTGGTCTGAGAACTGGCGGGACAACTCCATTCCGAGGGTTTGGCTTTTTCAGGCTTAAATCAGGCACCCTTGCCAGGTGAGGTTGATTTCTTGTGTCTCCTTTCCTGCAAGCGAATGAAGTTCAGGGTTCGGGACAAGCAGCAGTGCACACGCAAGGCAGAGTGGGAGGCCAGGCCTTAGGGACCATCATCAAAGTACTTCACTTTATTTGAGTGATCCTAAACTTCAGTAATCCAAGTTTCCAGCGGTGAGCACAGAGCTTAAAACATCTGGAATGCAAACTGATGGCATGCTGGCTGAGACATGTCAGATGAGGAAGCTCCCACACCCAAAGTTTCCCACTCAGTTCCTCAGAGGGGATCCTTTCTGTCCTGGTAGACTGGGGAGGCTAACCCCCGGGGACATGGCTCATAAGAGATGCATTCTCTTTTCATCATCTGTAGTGGTTTTCAGCGGACCCTTGAAAACCTGGTGATGGCCCTTGTCCACAGCAGAGGACTTGGAAAGCTGAACCACAGCTGCTTCGGGGTGCTAACATCAGCTTTTGGGGGCTGCGGGCTGCCCATGAATCTCAGTGGCTTCCCTTCCTTACAGACCCCGCCACTCCCTATCGTCTCACACCCATCTAGACCCGCCATGTGTGTTAACTCCTTGGCCGCTGGTTCTCTATAGGCACTGCTGGCTCTGATAAGACAGCCAGGGCTCACGCTGCTTCAGTTCCTCTAATCCCCCCCAGACAATCATCTGGATTGCCAATTGGGATCTGTGTTGTGCTTCCTGTTCTGTTTCCTGCTAACAGGGCTTCTGCCTACTGACATCCAACCACAGCTCAGGGTCTGATTCAACTCTATCTAAGCCTCAAAATCCTTTATCACTGTCATCACCGAAATGTACCTGTACCCTGAAATGCCAGGGCATATGGGTTGTATTTCTTGGGCATGTTACTGTTGCTTCATAATTAATTCTATGTTTGCATACACCCCCTCCTCCAACACTCTGTGCCTCTGAGGAGCTCATTGTAATATTTATCACTTCGGTGCCTCCCAGCCAGTGTTCAGTATAAATCTGTTGACTAGGAAGAGTAACAATCCCACTATTGACTTAGGTTATTGTTCTCTGCTGGTGCGGATGCCTCCAGCTTCTGTTGTGTGCTCAAGGAAAGATACCCATGCACACGCATCACATAATTCTGCTTTCCAGCAGGGGCGGGCTAAACTGGGGCAGATGCTAATTACTTAGTAAACTCTCCACTAATCTGCCTCTGCTTTACAGCTCTTTCATGATTAAATTAATTCTAATGGATTTCTTTCCGTAGTTCCACGGTAACAAGAGAAAAAAATAAAAATTCACTTTCCACACTGTTCGCCTCCGCTCTCGTCTCTCGGTGAGCCGCGCACCTTGCAGGAGCAATGCCTTGGTGCCCAAGGCTCTTACAGAGCGCTGACCGGAAGCACTCTCCACCTCTGCAGTGAGCGGCGCCCTCCTCTCCTTCTTACTCACTTGCTTATTGTAAAGATTCTTTAATCTTCACAAGCTCCTAGCACTGTACTGGGCACTGGGGACACCAATGTTATGCTTATAATTCTAACACCCCATGCAGCCCAGACCGAGAGAGAGGGACTGTGTTTAAAGAAATGCACTTCAATTCCCACAAGTAAGTAAAAAGCAACTTAAGCTATGGGTTTGTATATTTTAGAAATTGCGAAAGCCCCATTCATAAGCCACTGCAGTGCTTCATAACATCCACTCTTCTCTCATGCCACTCTTCTCTCGGTCCCTTCTGCTCTACCCCCAACATCCTCAATAGCGGCTCTCTATAAACACGCCACCAGAATTTTCTATCTTTGTCCTTCCCCAATCTCTTTCATAATTAATGATGTAGCTATACTTAGCCTCCGTCCCTCCCTACTGAAGAGGAAGGGAAGGAGAAATCAAAGGGCAAAAACAAGGTTCCACGTAGAAGGAAGGGACCTTTAGGGTCTAGTACCACACAGGGAAGTAAGTCAAAGACCCGACCTCCACCAGATGGCCTTCCAGTGGGGAGGCAGACACTGGAGCATCATCGCACCTTCTGCACGAAGGGCTGTACTACAGACCGTTACCACGCTGCAGGGCAGTGTCTGTTAGGGGCTGGTCACGCAACTGGGACTGAACTCATCTGATGAGTTCAAATGAGGTGGGAGAGGGCAGGAAGCCCATCCCAGTGGGTCTCTGGGGCTTTTGTTCAAGGGGCTCAGCTTTCTGAAGCTCCAGCCCTTGCTGCGATCTTTACTCCCAGTCTTCAGGCTCTTGCCAATCATTTCGAATTCCTGGAAATAGCCTTCCCAACCCTTTTGTTACCTAATGAGTCCGGAATTGGACCCGATGCCTCAGAGTGTTCTAATCAACGGCTTACAAAAGGCCCGGCACCCCAGGGCTAACAGAACAGCCCTCTGCAGACAAGCGGACAGCGCATTAGCTCCCGCCACCACCCCCTGCACACTGCACCCAAAATGGAAATGGTAGTTCTCTGAGTGCACGCAGACCTTTTTTTCTCTGCCATATTAACTAATTAAGCACCATTTAAATTGTACTTAGCCTGGGCAGCATTTCTACCCAAGTGCATCACTTTAGCCACATTAAATTTCATATTCCACTTGGAAGACCATTTGCCTAATCTCTCAGAGTTTATCCTATGAAATGATTCTATCTCAGTTTCTTAATATTCCCCCTATTGTAATGTTAGTGTTAATTATTAAAAAATGTGCACATCACTTCAGTAATCCCTCCTATTAAGAAACAAGTAAAATGAGAAAGAAATACAATAAAGAGAAAGTGGCAATTCATGGCCACCAAACTTAAACCTAGGTGGGGACACCTTTTGGTTTGGTTTGGTGTTTTTTTTTAAGCATTTCTACCCTAAGCCCATGAAAGAAAGGGAACAGAGACACTGAGATTTAAATGACGTTCTCATGGTCACTTATAATGCCCATGGTAAAAATGTCAGTAGCTTCGGACATACAAAGGTCCAAGGCGGTGGGGCGACCAGCAGGCCAGGAGGGTGGATCTGCGATCAGACACCATGTGCTCTGTCCTTACAGAAGTGACTTTGCCGAGGGCAGTCTCCTCACTTGCAAGACAGAGGAAGACCCACCCTGCAAAGGCTGTTAAGGGACCCAACAAAAGCACCTGAAGTATCTAGGTAATAAAGGCCTTTTTGAGAGTAGCTATGACAATGACGGTGATGACAGCACATTATGGATTCCCATGTTCTAAACCAGGTGTGGGCAACCTTCTTCTCTAAAGTCCCTGAGAGTATATCTGTAGCTGTTGTGGATCCACGGGCCACATTCTCTGCTTCCAGGGTGGGGAGAGAGGCACAGGCGGTGCGCAAGTGAATGAGGACAGCCTGGCTTTGGTAGGGGCTCAAAGCAGGCGGCAGACAGAACTCGGCTGGTAGACCATGGCTGGCGGCTCCTACTCTACGCCATCAGTTAGTACTTCATATAAAAAATTGCATGTAGGTGCCTATAATGAACTAGCAACTCTAAGGGCTTGAAGCAAGGTAGAAACAAATTGTCCTCTGAGAGGACCCACCTGTATTCCTGGCAGAGGAGGCAGTGAGCAAGCACGCACACAAGGGAAGTAAATGAGAAAAGCCCCCCAGCAGTGCAAAGGCCACTCAGAGAGCTGTTAACAGGAGGGGTGACAGGGTGGGTGCACGAGGCTTCTTGACCTGCCTCACTGCAGAGCCCTGGTGCGGACTTCTACAAAAGTCACTTCCTCAAAGGCTTTCATTGATCTTGTTGGAGCTTTTATCTTAGGATTTTTTGCAAAGATCTTCAAGTTCCTTGTTTCCGAAGAACTAAGCTGGGTTTCTGCCGTGGCGATCTCTTGAACAGGTGTTTACAGAAAAGGAAACACTTGAAATATATATGAGGTACCAAGGGCTCAAAGACACAGCACAGTTCGGACCTCAAGCTTACCCAGCGCCTCAACTGGGTATCAAAAGCAGCCCCTTCCCCAAACTTCCTGCTGTCCTGTGTGATTAGGGGGAGTCAAGCTATCATAAAGGGTTTAGGATTGAGTGGGAAATGTGACATGGAAACTGCTATCTGTCAGGCCCTGGGTTGCACACTTTAAAACCATCTAATTTGCTCTTCTCAACAGCCCTGAAAGAAAATGATAATGATCTTTATTTTATAGATGAGAAAATTGAAGTTCAGAAAGGCTCTGCGTGACTTATCATAGAGCCAATAATTGGCAGTGCCAATATTTGACCTCAAATCTGTCTGCCTCTAAAGTCCTCCATTTCTGGCATTTTCTGCTTTCCCAGCTAGTCCAAAAACTTGCTGTTTCTTTCTAGATCCTCACCTCAGCACCCACTGTCTCCTGCCACTTGGCTACTGACTCATAAGCCAATCTGAAACGAATCCATATGCTTAGCCCTGATAAGGAATACTGCCAGGTACTTGTATTGAATTTACTTGTTTCCTCTTCCATCTCGTCCAATAGCAATTTAATTTTAAAAAGTAATCAAATGTGTTTGACATGATTTATTTTCACAAATCTATGCTGTCTCACACCAATTAAATTCCGCTCTTCCAAATGTAATGCTGAACGGAGCCTTTAAAGTATCAGCTCAAATTATCCTCCCACTGGAAATAACAGAACTACCTCAGTCCACAGACATTCGCTCTTTATTTTAAAAAATAATGGGGTGTTATTTGCTGTTTTATAATCACTCATCATATCTTTTGACTCACTGCTAAAAATAGGTGTAATCTGTGTTACTAACTGAAGCGATGAATTCTCTAATTAGGTGTATCACGCCAAGATACAATCCATCAACACCAGGTGTGTTGCCTCACTGTGTCCTTTCCAAAGCATTGTAAAGCACCCGTAGGGGTGGTTGTCTCCTAGTTTCTCTTTAAGTTGAGCAAACACATTGCTTCCCATGGGGAAAATGAGTTTGATGGGAAATGACTGCATACAGCATTTCCATTCTCTAATGCCTTTGCTATAGTATATCTTCCTCACTTTTTTGTTTGTTTGTTTGTTTATTTGGGGTTTTTTTTGCCCCCATTCAAAGCCAGGCTAGGGATGGGTTTTAAAATAGTTTTGCATCCTGCTCATCTTTGAAGCAGAGAGAAGCTAGAGCAGCAACGGACATAGAAAGGGCATGGGTGAAGGCCACAGGGTTGTCCGGGCGGCGATACCCAGTGGCCACGAAGAGCCATTAGGAGATTCTTTAGCATTTACTATGAGCCAGGCTCATAAACAGGGAAACTAAGGTTGAGAAAAGTTACGTAACCTCCTGCGGGAGTACAAGGAGGAAAGAGATGGAGGTAAAAGCCAAACTCATTTCTGCCCAAAGTGCACAAGGCTTTCGTCACACCATGCTGGCTTCTTCTGTACTCCATTCAAGATCCTCTATCAGTATTACTGGTGAGCAAAGGTGAGGCTGTGTTGGATATATTTTGTTTTTTGAGCACACACAAGTAATACCATTATGCATTCAATAAATTGATCTAACATTTAAGTGTCTGGAGCACTGGACTCAGCTATAAAATCCACGAAAGAAGTAGAGTATGTTCTCATCCAGTGCCATTTCAAGTTTTACAGAGTCTTGGTCATAGCAGGTAATCAGTAACTACACTCCTCGGTTAGTAGATTTGCTGGTTGGTTTGTTAGATATTTGAACCATGCATTTAAGAAGGTTTTTTTTTAATTTTTTTAAGAAAAAAAAAAGTCCTCATAAACGTAGGACAATTATGGGAGAATGCACAACCAAACAGTACAAGGGTAATACATTGCAAAAGGCATACACATGCACACATGCAGGACAAGTAACAAAGATTAAGAAAACTCAAGTAAATTAAGTAGGTATTTCTAATGTTTCGTAACAAATCAGTGTCAAGTGCCTGGATCTCAATCAGGGCTAGGTGAAATGCATATTCCATGGAATATGCTTATTTTGTGGAATCCTCAAAGACAGGTTATAATGAAGTATACCAAAAAAAATTGGAACAAACTGTAAGAAGTGTTTACCTCACAAAGAGAACAGGATGGTGCTGGGATGCCAGGTAGGGAGGTAGCAAACGTGTTAACTGCCTATGGGAGCCAGATGTCAAAGTTTTAAGGTCTTTTATTGTAGAACAAATTATGAGCTTAAAGTAATTGCGACTGACAGCATGTTTTACAGAACAAATTTAAGGTTTTCCTGAAGAGTATGTTATCTAGGAGATGAACATGGGGTGGAGGAAGGGTTAGGGATCATTAGCGTAATTGAGTACTATAATCAAACGCAAAAGATATACATTCTAACTTCTCCCATCCTCAAATTAGCAGCCCAGGTCTAATAATCTGAGTTTTGCCTCTATGATTACTGCTTAAATAGAGTTTTTTCCAGCCATTTTTTTCCCTCATGAACTCACTTCACAATCATACAATCCTGTAAAAACATCAGTATTTTTCTAAATATTTTGCAAATTTTTAGCATGACAATAAAAAGTGATTCAGGTAAAAACAGTATTTTGTATCTGATCGGTGATGTATGATAGATATTAGAATATGGAATTAATTTATCAGAGCTTTCCAGAATATTCACACACCACACGGACACAGTCGGCGTGGTGTGAGACAGGAGCACCCGAAGTCTGTGTGAGGAGATGGTGCATTGGCTGGCTTGGCTACTGTAGCCATGGCGCTTGTGTGTGTATATCCAATCATGCTGTACACCTTAAATATATACAATTTTTATTTAAAAATGAGAGAAGACAGGCTGACAGGAGGGCAACCAGAGGAAACGCAAGAAAAGTCAAGCGTGAGTGAAAGGAAAAGGGAGAAGAGAGTTTGCAAGTCCAGGAGGGGACAAGCTGCCACACTGGACACAAAGAGGAGAGGACCACAGGGACGTACAAGGGGACCATGGACCAGGCTGCAGTGTTTGACCTCTGTCGCGAAACAGAAACAGACTCACAGGTACAGAGAGAAAGCTGATGGTTGCCTGATGGGAGGGGGGTGGGGGGGTGGATGAGAAAAGGGGAAGAGATAAAGAAGTACAAACTGCCAGTTATAAAAAGTCATGGGGATGTAAAGTATAACACAGGGAATACAGTCAATAATATTGTAATAACTGTGTGGCGCCAGGTGGGCACTAAAGTTATCAGGGTGATCACTTTGTAAGGTATATAAATGTCTAATCACTGTGCTGTACACATAAAACTAATATAATATTGTATGGCAATGGTAATTGAAAAATAAAATTTTAAAAATTGGGAAAAAAATAAAGCAGTTCCCACAGAGGGATAGTAGAGCGAGCTAAGGAGTTTACGGTAAAGAGAAGAGGGGTTCACTATAATTTTGCAAAGGGGAAGTGAAGAAAATAAGTGATGATAAAAGGTATAAACACTTTCGTTCATCTATCCATTGATTATTTATTGAGCATCTCTGTCTAGAACTATTCAAGGGACTGGGTACAAAACACTGAACAAAACAAAAAGATAAGTCTGTCTTCTCAGAGCTCCATTCCAATGGATTTGATAAAACTACACATTTTTATTACTCTATGAGGGCTAATTATGTGTGTAAGACATATGGCCTGTTCCTTCTTTTATTATAGTAGTTTTGTATCTGTCCTAGCTTATTTACTATAATTTAAGTCTCCAAAATTAAAAAAAAAAACACAACTTACTTTATTCATTTCTATATTTCTCTGTTCAATACACATTGATATCTGAATTTGTTTTATATGAACTATGGTTTGCAGGAGGAATGACAGGGTTTATGGTAGATTTAAAAAAAAAAAAAGGGATGAGAAGGAAAGCAAAAGTGGGGAGGAGAGACTTGGGTTTTATCATTCATTCTATCCGGTTCTCTTAACCCGCTCTCTTCCCCCTCTGTTCTTTGGACCATTCATGAGACAGGGTAAGTTTCAACCCTTGAGTCTCAACCTCTTGGTTCATGATCTGAATCTGGTTTACCCAGGATTCTGAAGACACATCTCAGCACACAGTCAGCACAATTCTGGTCATTTTAAACAACACAATGGTTTTTTCCTCTCTTTAGAAGGATCCTCAGAACATATTCAGAATCATTAACAACTCTTGGTTCATTGTGAGTGGATGCAACCAGAATCACTACATCTCAGTACGATCTCCTAACACATGTGCATGCACACGCCTGCGTTTCCTAAAAACACCAAATGTGAAACACATATCCTTTCTCCCTTCTCAGTGATTAACTACTCCACTTCCTTACTTTATAAAGAGTAAAGAGACTAAAATCCTCCCAGCAGAATGTCATCATTTGCTTTCCAAAGCAGGCACAAAATTAAAAAGCATTGTGGGTAATGGGATGCAAATGATGCTGGGCTGACACCTCCCTAACAAAGTTAAACTGCTAACGTACACTTGGCATTCGTTTGGGGAATGAGCAGAGGACCCAGGTATGGAGCAACTCATCCCACATCTTATCCCCTGGGGGTGGGGAGAGGGGATGGAGTGGGAGAAAGGTGTTCAAACTCACAGCATCACTGGGTCCCCTGTGATTCCGAAGCCTGTTGACTCAGACTGTCTCTTGGGATTGTATTTAAAAGCAGACAAATGCCATCGCAAACACAAATGTTGTCACTTACATAAACTGATTGAATCTAAACTTGAATATAAAGTTTGGTGATATCAAGTGACATCTTGTTTTTTGGGGATGAGCTGGACTCCATGCAGAAACCCCTTTGAAGACAAGGAGGTTGAGCGGGAAGGGAAGGGAAGGGGACCTGGATCCCGGGAGTGGAACACCAAGGCGGCAAAACTCCTCGCCTGGACCCCTGGCGTGCCATTTGTTTGCTTTTTGGGGTTTTTCGGTCCAACTTTCCTCCGGCTGAAAACAGCAGTTTGTGACTATAACTCAAAGGCTGTTATTGCCAAATGTTTATGTATTTTCTAAAGAAAGGCTCTATATTGCTGTTCAAAGTACTCTGTCGACAGAATAATCACTTTAAGAAAAGTGTGTATGTGCGTGTGTGTAAGTCTAGCCTGCTGAAAGAGTAACGTGCGCCCCTAACACTTAGATTTGAGTGTCTAAATACCATCTTTACAAATAGGACCAGAGATCCTTGGAAAAACAGAGATTCCAGAGATGAGTCAGGAAAAGTAAAAATAAACTTAGAACATACTGACTGCTGTGCCCAAAATAAAGACATGCTCAAAGAATGATGGGGGCACTTCGAGGAGGTATGAGAGCCAGTGTGAAGGAATCTCCACCCTCCAAATTCAGGACAATATGAGCAGCAAAATAAATCGTGATAGTAATGTGTTAAAACTCACTGGAAAATAATAATCAAGGAAGCCACAGAAATGTAAGTTAAGTAATTCAGAAAGAACACTTCTTCTTTGTACTGGAATACCAGCTAATAAATACAGAGGGAATAATGGAACTGGGAAATAACCATTTGGCTTCCACCATAATAATAATTATTATCAGGCAAAAATCATCAATGGATGCTAGAACCAATGGGTGAACATCTAATGAAAACAGAACACATATATTCTCACGGTATCTTCCACAAGACAGTTATTAATTAGAAGGGGAAAACAGTAACTTCATAGTAGAGAAACTTGTCAGACCGCTTAAAATAAGAGATCAAAGTGCAACACCACCACTAATGGGACAAGCGTAAAACAGGGGCCCCTGACATGAAGCGCAGAGAAGATAAATCACCATGTCGGTAGAAAACGTCCCAAAAGTTCACATCCCAAATTTAATCATGAGAAGACATCGGGCAAGTCCATACTGAGAGACTTTCTCCAAAATAACTGGTTTGGAATCTCTCAAACAGTCTCAAGGTCATGAAAAGTAAAGGAAGATCAAGGACACTCATGAGGTCTGACAACTAAATGAGCCTTTTTATTCTAAATTAGATCCTTCACTCCATTTTTCCCCCATTTTGCTATAAAGGGTATTACTAAAACCATTAAACATTTTAGAATGAGATCTGTAGATTATTTTTACAGTATCAATTACCATTGATTTTCCTAATTGTGCTGTGGTTATATACAGGAATAGCCTTGTTTTTAGGAAATGTACACTGAGGTATGTAGGGGTAAGGTCACATCGTGACTGCAACTTATTCTCCAATAACTTGGGAAAAAATAACAGCATGTGGGTGTGCATGTGCCTCTGAGAGGCAGAGAGGGCAAACACGACAAAATATGAACATTTGAGGAATTGCAAGGAAAGCATATGGGCATTTTTTGCAACTTTTTTATCTAAAATTATTTTAAAATAAAAGGTTAAAAATAAAAAAGGAAATATGTATGAGAGGTCTGTCGCCAGCAGGGAGATTCTGGGACCATTGATCTGATCACGGAGAGGGCCACTGAGTGACCAGTGGGTGGGGAACGGCCACCTACAGGATGCAGGTGCTGGACAGAGGAACGATTCTGGCCCAGGTAGGATGGAGCAGGAGAGCGTGAGATGTTATCTCGCTGCTCGGGACAGCGCGTAATTTAAAACTTGTGAATTTCTGTTTCTGGGATTTTCCATTTAATATTTCTGGATGGCGGTTAACTCTGGGCAACAGAAACCGTGGAAAGGGAAACCTGCGGGTGGAAGTGCTCTGAAGAGCCCTTTAACTATGAACCTATTCATCTTTTCAGCACAGGGGCCTCAGGAACGCAGATGGGCAAGTTTACTGGTTTTACTAAACAACAGTCCCAAAGCACAAGAGTAGGGGTGCTGACAATTCAGATTTGCCAAACAGAAGCTATAAAGTGCTTCCTATGAGTAAAAAAGTGGAAGTTATCAATGTAAGAAGGAAAGAAAAAACTGTATGCTAAAGTTGCCAAGATTTACGGTAAGGACACATCTGCTGTCCGTGAAATTCTGGAGGAAAAATAAATTTGTGCTAGTTTGCTGAGAGAGAGAGAGAGAGACCACATTCACATTACTTTTATTACAGTATATTGCTGTAACTGTTTTATATTATTATTAGTTACTATTGTTAATTTCTTACTGTGCCAAATTCATAAATTAAACTGTATCATAGTTATGTATGTATAGGAGAAAATCAGGCTTTTATGCTACTCGTGGTTTCAAGCATTCACTGTGGGGTCTTGGAAAGTATCTTCCTCCACCCCCCATGGATAAGAGGGAAGTACTGGATTAAGGATTAGCAAAAATGTTCCTTAATATTTTCTACAATAGCCTCAGACAAAAGGGGGGAAGGAAAGGAGCAAATTGGGTTTAATATAGCAAAGTTCTATGATTAGTGCCCTTCCAGAGAGATTTCACGTCTATGATCTCATTCGCTTCCTTAGTTTGTACTTCAATAGATTGTATAACGTCTGAAACCCACCTCCGTTTGCTCCGTATTGCTGGCATTTCCCCCTCGCTTGCATCTCACATCTGGGAGCACTTCACAAGGCTCTCCTGTAACCTGCCAAACTCCGCTCACATGTGCCTTTCAGGAGTCCAATTTTCTCCAGCAAGTAATTGGCCAATGCAGAGAAACAAAGTATCATTTTATTTTACATAATGGCACTATGTAAAATGATTCACTAATTCAGTGCTGAAAAATAATAATCACGAGTTGGACGATTTTAAAAACACATGCGAGAAGAGAGCACCCAGGGAAATCTAGGCTCTCAGAACCTACACAAGCTCACTCTTGCCCCCTGCAGTTTGCTGAGCAGCAAAAGACTGTTTTGTAATTAGCCTTGTGTTTTGCTTGCAAACTTTAGCTGAAATGTTTTTCTGCCTTATAAGGAGCTGTCAAGACCTCCAGGAATACACCACACAACAGTATTATTTAGAAATGATTTTGCTTCCATATCACGTAATATTATCTCCGTTCTTCCTTTGTCTCTACTTCTTTTTAATAGAGGAAATTGTCTTAAAAAACACAGGCTATAACTTAATATGGATTAGTGTGTCATGTACTTCTTCCAATTTAAAATATGTGCCTACATAAAAGAAAGATACAGCAATATCGAATGATTTTTTCCCTGGGTAATAATACAATTTTGAAAACCAGAAAGCTTATCTCATTGCCGGCAGTTTCATCTCACTCATGAGGCAGCAGAGACAACCTCCCCTCCAGTCTTACGATTCAGCACCCGCGCTGGTGGACAGCGCCCTCTCCGCAGCATCCACATAAATCACCCAGTTGAATGGAAACTGAGGAATGAAGAATGATTTTCTGTGGTGGCTCAGATCTCCAGAAACCAGAGACTCTCTACACCCTACAAACTACCCTTTCCTGGCTTGAAAAAAGAATTCTTTGTTCCCTAATGGCTCAAAGTAGAATCTCAAACAAATCCCAAATCCTTGCCAAGCAGCCACTCTTCAAACCAGTCTCTGCAGGGGGTTACACTATCGATAAAGAATTTAGGGTCCTGGTCGGTGTTCTCAGTTGGTTAGAGTGTCATCCAGGGTTGTAGGTTCCATCCCCAGTCAGGGCACATACAAGAATCAACCAATGAGTGCATCAATAAGTGGAACGACAAATCGATGTCTCTGTGTCTCTAAAATTCAAAAGGTAAAAATTCTTTTAAAACAAAAAACTTAAGGAAGAATTCAGGATTCTGTCCATTTGAAAAGGTGAATGGACTAAATCCCACCCTAAATCAATTAAAAGAAAATGAATGACTGTCTCTATTAGTAGTATGATACATTTTCGTTTGTAATCGGAGTTGTTAATGATTCTAAACACGCTATCTTCCAAGTAGCAATTCACATTCTCAAGTTTGTCCTGCAAAAACCTTTTCCAAATGCTCTATGTACCTGAAGTCAGTCAGAGCTCATTCTGTCTCTGGGGATCTCTGAACCATCGAATAGGTCTTCTTGAGCAAACTAGGTGGTATCAGGTATTAACAGATATTATTCCCATGCTTCAAGTCAAATGAGGACTAACTTTAATTTTTTTTAATTAGGGAGCTATTTGAAGACAGCTGACAGAATAAATACTGCCCATTCCTTCTACTATTCATTGCATGCTATTCTCTTTACGTTATTCTTCTCACCATTCTGCATGCAATCTACTGAACCCACTGTCGTTTTTATAACTTAGAATGAACTATAATAATATAGGTTTTATGCTGACAAAAGAAAAAGAGGAGGACACCCTTTCCTATCAAACTCTGGATTTTCTACTTCCACCCAAGCCACTAAGTTGTCATTAGAATGCTGGAAGATTTAGCACCCTGAGCTTTGTCAAGTTCACTCTCAACTACTTCCACCTAAACAAATGTGCACTCTGTCAAGGGGGTCTGTTCATGGTTGGGAGGTCCTGGAGCAGGATTTATCCTTACCTATTTTCATTTTTCAAGTGCCATCCATTATTTCACTTGTAAATATATTTTAGACTATCAATTATCATTATGTGTTGTAGCTTCACATAATACAGAAAAAATAATTATTACAGCTGAGTGTTTTCTTATTTTTTAAATTATTTCTATTCTCCTTTTTTGCTTGGTTTAATCCCTTCACCTTTTTTACCCAGCCCCTCTACCCACTGCTTTCTTTTTTTAATGTATAAAACCTGTGGAACAGGACAGGACTTAAAGCCATAAATATAAATCCCTATTCAGGTTGAAAAATAGCCATTAGTCAACACAATTTTAATGTATTCCTTCAACTGATAACAACTGCATTGCATATATACTATTACTCAGCTCATAGGTCTCCACGTTTTTCCATAAACACAAGATGAACTGCTGAGCAAAGATTTGTTTGTTCATTTACTTGCTGAACTGGGCATTGTTCTAGGTGCTGGGAGTACAGCTTTCAACAAGACCGATCAAGTTCCTTCTCTCATGGACTATACATTCTAGCTGGGAGAGACAGGTGATACCCAATTAAAAGTGCCACAGTAGTGGGGAGTAGGGATCCTACTTCAGGCAAGGTGGTCATAAAAAGTCTAGCTGAACTGGTGAAATTTAAGCTGAGGTTGTGACATTTAAGCTGAGACTTGAATGTCAAGGAGGGACCAGCTATGCAGCAATCTATAAGAAATGCACACCAGGCAGAGGGAATAACTAGCAAAAAACTAAGTTAGGACAGATGTGTTTTAGGCTGTTAGAGAAACAGGATATCTGGTTGAAGAACACGAGGGCAATTTCTTCTATGCTTCTTTGATCTACTGGTAACCATACAAAAAATAAAATCAGATCGGATCATCCATCAATCTCAAAATCATTAATTACACTCAGTGAAAAAAACCCAAAGTGAGAATAAAAGAGTATGTGCTATATGATTCCATTTATATAAAATTCTAAAAATAAAGATTAATATTTAGGTACAGAAAGCAAACTATTGGCTGTCTAGGTGAGAGTTGGATTATAAAGGGATTAAAGGATATTTAGGGGGGCAGATGATGAAAACAATTATAACTTTGATTATGGTGATAGGTTCATGTGTTTATCTACATATGCCAAAACTCACTGTATTTTAAATATGTATGGGTTATCATATATAAATTATACCTTAATAAAAGTATAATAAAATCAGCTTAGGTATTTTTTTTCAAGGGGAATACTGGGTAGTTTCTAGTAATGCCCAGTTCATTTCCTAAGTACCTAATAAATTGTGCTCAACAATCCACCCTACGCCTTCCTCATACCTGCATCACACCCATCAGCTTGCACTGGAGAGACCGTGCCTTTTTCTCAGTTTTGGACAGGAAAACAGTATTTGCCCAAATTCAGCTTGCAAATGTCTCCATGGTTTTCATCAGTGGAGACACCAGTTCGCTGCAGTAATGCCCGAATCCTTAAGCCACAGCTGAGAGTGGAAGGCAAACTGTCTCTCCGTCCTCGGTGCTTCACTGACAGGACAGCGTCGATTCAGCTTCTCCGGGCCCCATTTCAAAAATCAATATGCCTTTCTGAGGTGAACCTTCGATAACTGATGTTTGGTAGGCCTACGAGGTAACTGCATATTCTTTCCTTAGATTAAGGGGGAGGGGACGTTCCTCTGACTTCCTCCACGTTATTGTCAAGTAATTAAATATATGTACAAGAACAACAACAGAGCTAGGAGAGCTTGTTCTGCTTCCTGGCCTTGAATGAGGCTTAGAATGTGGGGACTTTGCAGTGCGTTTCCTGACCACAGAGGACATTACAACCTTTGTACTGAACTTAGTTTGAGAAGCCAGCTCTCTGGCTTAGAACATTTATTTACACAGATCACTTTTCAGGGCCAAAGTTTTCCCCTTTGTACTGGAAACTGCTTTATGGGTCTATGTTTTTTCAGACTAATTTATAAGACAAGACATTTCTGAATTCAGTGACCTGTGCTTGAATCATGGGTCAGCCACAGCAGTGGCTCAGCTCTTATCATGCCCTCGATATCCAAAGTCTCCACTGCTTCATCCTTGATATGACAATTAATAATATAATAATGACTTCCTAGGGCTTGCTTTATTTAAGATAACAAGTATCAAATCCTTATCACACCTCCAGGCACATGGTATTCTACTGTCATTATTCCACCTTTTCATTGTTTATTTTGTTACATAGGGAACTAGTCAGTGTCCCCGATTCAAAGCCACAAAACAAAATGATAAATACTAAGTCATCATAAACATATTAGCTCTAATGCAGTTGCCATTCCCAGCGTACTGAAACAATATTGGCTTATGCTAAGTTATCTCCATTTTTCAGTAGACTCATCTCTCACCAATAATAGAGTCATTAAGTCTGTGATGAGCTTTCACGTGAATGAAGACTTTTTGTTTCTTACTAGGACATATTTGAGGTCTGAGTTGGACAAACTTGTCTAAAGGAGTTCAAGTGACCAAGAAGTGAATCACAACTCCTTTCCCTTGGGGCATTCACCTCTAGAATAGAAAACAGGACACACTGCAGTTCCTGTTAAGAGTATTTAAGGCTCCTCTTAAAGAGTCATCTTGTACCTCATTCTAGTTCTGACGTTGGGTGGGTGGTTTGACGTCCCTCCCCCACAATTTGTAACATCCGCTTCTGAACAGGCCCCTTTACTTTCCTCTCCTTTTTCTGTTACCTAGCTACTGTTAAGCTTCTGAACTATCATTATTTACTCAGCAGGCATTGAGAAAAACTTTAATTTTTATTCAGTCAAATGTGAGCTTTGTGCCACTTGGTATAAGTCAACTGCCATGCCTTTTATGTTTCGAATTCAGGGTTGCAACCTTAATTCCCATGTTGGAATGGGAGGATGTGGCCTTGAGAATAAACATGGGATATTAGAGCTGAAAGAAATCTTAAGGTCTGTAATTTTAAAGCAAAGAAATCTGAGAGTAAACAAGTTAAGCCACCGCCCCCTCAGAGTTTCAGTGCCAGTTGCCAACAGGAATGCTTGGAGCCAGAAGTGAGCCCCCTTGAATCAAAGCCCCGCGCCCGTGATAAAAGCTATGCTGGGCGCTGCAGTCGGGCTTCATGGAAACTGGATAAATGGTTTCATCTTGGGCGCAGGGAATGCGTCGAGGCTGCTTTATTTTATTCCTGTCTAAGAGAGGGGAATCGGACAACTGGACAGGACACGGAAGTCAGGAAAAATTGGAAATGTTCGGAGAAACAGGAAAGCTGCCCTTCTCCCTCTACGTCAGCATCATCTAAACTCAGGAACTTACAAACCAAAAAGGTACATCTTCTGTAATTCTTTCTAACCTTCTAAGAATATCCCAGTTTGAATATCATGACCTTGATTTCCTCTCCTGCGAAGCAAGCTCCCTTCCTCTTTGCTTTGTTTTCCTTCCTTTATCTGTTACATCCACGGTTTGGGTACAATATCTGATAAATTACCACATCTGGTAAATTAACTCTTACAGGTAAAATGGCTTCAAACCCTAATACTGAAGGCCCACAAAGGGTCATGGGGTTACTTTACTAAAGAGAAAGTCAACATTAAAAACAAAAAGGAAAAATACTACTCTAAAAATTAATGTGAAGCTATTAATTGACTTAGATCATCCATGCCAGGCAGCCTTCTTAAATAAAACATCCTGCTTGGGAAAACTTCAAAGGTTTCTGTCTGCCTTCCATTTTCAGATTTAACAAGACACCAGGGCTGCAAAAGGCTGCAATGGGTGGCCAGCAGAAAGAGAGGTTTCCTCACCGAAGCCCTTTCCAGGGACTGGCAGCCTATCCTATTTGCGGGTATTTGTAGATTCACAGGCAAGAGAGCAGCCATTCATTCGGTTCAGCCTGAAGCAGAGGCAAAAGACCCCCAGTGTTCGATGTAATGGGTAAATCACTCGTCTACACCTAGCAAGTCACTTGGACTCCCTGGGTCCAGTCCGTGGAATCACTTCTGAAATAGGAACGCCTGCAAGTTTACTTTCAAGGTTGTTACTCGGTGGCAACATTTTGTAAACAGCAAGTGCAGTTTGAAGAAAATGCACTTTAACTCCTCCTGCCTGCTATGTCTTTCCTCTTTCTCTTCTGAATTCTTGCCCCCATGGGTTAGGGTGCATTCAACCTACAGTGACATACCTTCCACTTATGATGCTATACACTGGCCTTCCCAGAGTAGTATTAAAACAATAAAGGGATATTTCTGGGCCAAAATGAGCCGAAGTCATCCGGATTTTAAAACTTACAGACACATTCAGACATATATACACCCAAAACATACTTTAAGGAACTGTACAGATAAAGAAACTAATAAGATTACTTTTAGATTACACATATTTAACGGCCCCTATCCCTGTCAATGTGATGGCAAATTGCTGAAGTCACAAACAGCATGCATATGCCATCACTTATTCTGCTTTTATCATTTATTAACTGAAAGGTTGACTAACATAAAAAGTAAGAACTTGAGCCTTAGAGTTAGACAGAACTGCATTCAAAAGCCAGTAGTCTCTTACTAGAATCATGACATTTGGCAAACATCCTGACCTCCATAAAACTTAATTTCCTTGTTTGTAAAAGGTGATGCTAAAAATATCATCTATTTCACAGAATTATTCTATGATTGAGATAATACTTGTAAAATTCTTAGCATAGCATCTGGTTCATGGTGAGGTTCTAATGAATGTTTCTATTATTATTTTACATATACATTGCAATACTTTTGGTTTTATGGTTTCATAGTATTCCAGAAAATTAATCAACAATGTCCTTTTTTTTTTTTTCTTTTTACCACTGCTAAGAGTCGTTTAAATTTATTTGGGGATATATGCCTCACTGCTATATATATATATATATATATATATATATATACACACACACACACACACACACACACACACACACATATTGAATATTGTTTTCTGCTAAGTATTTTCTTAAGGGATATTCGAGTGGGAAGCACAGGATGAAATGGGAGGTTTTTACAAACCTTCTTACAACTTGCCAAATTCCTCTCCAGAGGAAACTAAACCAATTTACTGATAGCTGTACTACATTATTAAACTTCTTTCCTCACAGACACACTAATTTTAGGTTTTCATTACTTTTATTTACTTATTGTAGAAATCAGCATAAAGTTAGACCCAAAATATTCAAATCTGCTTTTCTGTAACGAATTCAACTGGGTTATAGGGAATCTCTGCACTGTCTCTACAACTGTTCTGTGAACCTAAAACTGCTCCAAAATCATAAAGTCTATTAAGACAGAAAAGAAAAACAGTGTTTATAAAGAATTCGGAAAGTACTTCTATAGTAGTGGTGAAAGGGATTAGGTATCTGCTTACTCATAGGTGAAAAAATAATCTAATTCCACCAAAACGTTGACAATGGTTCTCAATAGGTGGTGGGATTACCAGTGGTTAGAGACAGGTATGGGATGATCTTTTGGTTCATGTTATATTTTCTCATTCAGGAGGACAAAGCTGTATTTTTAAAAAATAAAAATCATGTATCTTTTTAATTATTAAAAATTAATTATGTTTTGACATCTATGAAACATTTGTGCATGTTCATGTTGTCTAATCAAACTAAAGAAAGGACTAAATTAATTTATCTTGCTGCTAAGGAAAGCCCTCGTTAATCTGGGACACTCATTTGGAGAATAAGCAAGATACTGAGCTACTGCAAAGGGATAATTAGAAACTGAGGTTTCTTCCGTTTTCTCTTTCTCTCTTTCTTTCTTTAAATTGATTTTAGGGAGAGAAACATCGATTTGTTGTTCCACTTACTGATGCATTCATGGGTTGCTTCTTGTATGAGCCCTGACCAGGGACTGAACCCGCAACCTTGGCATATCAGGACGACACTCTAACCCAAGGAGCTACCTGGACAGGGACTCTTGTTCTTCCTGGATGGACAAATGGAGATAGGGAGCTCAGCTGAGAAGACCAAGCAGTAATAAAGGGATATAAATCAAGATGAACAGAGGCTGAGTCAGCAAAATTGTTAAATGACTTTGCAAAAGACCTGTCACAATGGATAAACCGCAGCGCCTGAAGCAGCAGCTTAGAATTCCTGCAGTGCACACACAATTAGTTCCAGGGGTGAGACCGAGAGGGAGGAGAGAAAAAAGACCAAAGGAAAGATCAAAAGACATCTTAATGGATCTGAAGACATCTCTTAAATGAGCAACTGGGAAGGAGAGAACTGCAAAAGGAAAACCAACACAAAGTGCACCTGCACTTCATTTTATGCTTCGGCCACTGGGCAAGCATCCTCTGTTTCTGCTCCGTCTCTGACTCCTGAAAAACAGTGAGCTGCGCTGTGGATGCTGACCACATTCTAATTGTTTCTATGGTAAATGAGGCGTGAAACCTTCTGTCAAAAACAGGATGCCCCGAGAGTGCAGCTATACTTTGTCTTCCCAGCTGATCACTCCCAGGGGTTAACGCAGTCTGTGGAGCTAAAGGACTCAACGTAGCATGACCTCACCATCGTTTAAGGCAGACTTTTGGGTCAGAGTTCTCCCACCTTTCTTCTGGGCAACAAAAAAAATCTTTCTGAATTATTTATCTGTTACACAGAATGATGGCAACATACCCAGGGAGGAGATAGGAGGGGGGGGGGCAAAAGTCTCTCCTCTTTAAATTAAGCCTACGGAGAGTTACGCTGACAAACATTAGTTGCACCCTTTGTATGACCGTAAGAAGCCCGTTGCTAACACAACTGCCAGGACTGGCTCTGCTGATTATTCCCTCATGACTCAGCCCCGCTCGAAAGCTAACCAAGGGCACTCCAACAGCCTGCTGCCGCTCTCAGGCCAACGGGTTCCTTTTATTAATGAATTAACACACAGTGAGGAGCAAAGGCAGGTTTCCAGTTGTTCCCATGGAAAATAATACAATAATTAATAAATAATACTACAAGAATAAACTCTGTTTGGCATACTCACAACTGTAAACCTACTTTCGTCCCGCCCCGTACACGTAGTGGCTAAAATTTTTTGGGTCCCGACATCTTCAGGGTGATTTTCCTCTCAATCATGTAACTTTCAGGTCCTGTGGGCAGGAACTCTACTCTGTTTTGGCCAGCTGCCTCAGTGAATACAGAAATATATGATGATACAAACATTTGGATGAAATAGACAGCTTCACCCTGCTGCCCCCCTCCAAACTCCACACCTCTCAAATTTAACTCAAATCTATCGGAACACAGATATTAATCACATCCTATGTGTAGGCATGCTGCCCCTAAGAAGCTGCACCAGCCTACGAGGACATGGAAGGCCCCAAGCTCCCACCTCCGTGGGCTGGTTCCAACTGAAAAGCTAATAGTCAATTGTACGGGATGGCACGAAAGGCAGGTAATGCTATATTCTTATGACAACCCACACAGCAGCTATTGTACTTGGAGCCTGACACCGAATTCTTTAGACCTGAATTAGAAAAGGCACTTCTTTGATAGATTTCTTCTTGTTCCAGTTTACAAGCAACTAATCCTCCCTGCATTGGATCAAACGGATGGGCACAATCAATTCAGGGAAAGCAAGCAATGCCTGGTCCGCTCAATCTTCCCCCAATGAACAGCAGTGAGGGGGGTGGGGGCGGAGGAAAGGAGAGGGAGAGAAAGAAAATTCAGGCATGCCTGCACCCAAGACAGCTTAGCAAAGGCAGAGATGAAAAGACAAGTTGAAATACATATCCTGGCAGGTAGAAGCTCTAGCTGTCAGAGGGAGAGGCAGAACCACCATAAGGAGAGCAAGCACGCCCAAGCCTTGGGGCACCACGGTTGTTGAAGGGAGCAGGGGAAGGGGGAAGTGGTTGGGATGTCAAAACAAAAGAAACTGGAGGCAGCCAGTCGTCGAGGCAGGAAAGAGGTCTGCATTTACTTAAGTTTCCATAGTCTGTGATCTATAGCACAGTGTGACGAGTAAGTTAATTACTGCACTTAGGTAATTAAGTCTCAGAGAAACTATATATATGCCTTCCAAAGCAGTGTTAATTTATGCTGCTAGATCGTTCTAGGCTTGACTGGCGATTTGGTGAGAAGTCTCACTGGAATGGTGGCCTAACTGTGGCAGGAGAAAAATTAATGAGAATGATCTGGAAATCAGATGGCCCTGAAATTCACAGCTCTCACTCTCTCTCTGCCTTTGGACAGCAAGCACAAGACGAGATTTTATCCTCATTTATCAGTAAGCACTTCCTCCCCCAACAGGCTCAGTAGCTCCATCCATTCCCTCACCCAAATATGACCAGTGTCTTAGCCTTGATTTCTCTGACTTTTCCGGAACCTTTCTTTTCTTGCATGACCTTTATATCATCCCTCCTTGCCCCTGAATCCGTTTTGGTCTAGTCTAAAATGCATGTGTACAGTAAAAGTCTCCGAAGGGCCTGCGTGGATAATGGTCCTCCCCCCAGAGGTGCAACTCCTCCCAGCCCCGGCCTCGGCCCAGTCAGCCTCTCCAGGCCAAGGTGCTCGTCATCTGCATGTGGTTCCTCTCACGTTCATATTGCCCAGCCCCCGCCTTTTTCTTTTTGCTAAGTAGTGGCTCCAAAATGATATCTGCACATATTTAAACATATCTGGTAAACCGGCAAATATAAGCACGTGTGGAACCAGGCTGTATCTTCGTTCCGCTGGCAAAATGTATTAATAACACCTATTTCGAAACACAAATAGCTTGATGCCTGCATTTATGTGTACACACACGCGGCATCCTCCTTGTCTTCGGCAGGAAGTGAGGATGCGCGGGGCCTGGCCCCAGTAAAGGACCGCTGTCTCTGCCTTCATCTGGGGCTCCTTCAGATCTCTTCTTTGTCAAAGACCTCCGGGGCCACCTGACTTCCCTGAGGCACTCTCCCGCGGGAACGCCAAAGGGCACATTTCCCCATACCCCGTGGGCACCCTACCTCTGGAGGGGGCGGTCCAGAGCTTCATCCTCGGCGTTCAGTAGCGCGGCCGCGTGGGTCAGGAGCTGACGGCTGCAGCTGACGGACTTGAGCTCCAAGACGAGGAGGCCCAAGCAGAACATGGCTCCCATCTCCTCCAGCTCACGGGTGCCAAACTGGAGACCCTGCCAGGCAGACCAGGCATCATCAGTGACTATGCTGAGGGCAGACAGTGTGAGAACAGGGGAAAGGTCTCCGGCACACACGCCTATCACAGACACTTAGTGTTCACAGTATTTGCCGGTCACAGTGCCAGGTGCTTTGTTGGGTGCTTTGTGGACTGGCGGGTCTCAGGCTGCATCGCCTTGACATCTGGGGTTTCGGAGAAGCACCCCAAAGGCAGAAGAGTACATGCAGATGCAAGAGTCAGCCCCCCACTTCAGTCAAAGCAGCCATGCTTTATCTCTATTTTCAAAGGGTTTCACTACCGAAGCCCAAGTTTGTAAACAATCTTACTAAGAAGTACACTCTTTTCTCCCATACACTTACCAACCAATGGAGAAAAATAAGGGAGGATCCTTCATAGGTAAGTACTGAAACTACAAAAACAAAACAAAAAAACACCAGCTTGTAGCTGCACTGCAATAATGTATGAACACAAAGCCATGGCACGCACTCTAGGCTATGAAGTAACGGATAGTAATAATAATTACAAAACCACGTCACTGAGCATTTACTATGAGCCAGGTACTGCTCTGAGCTCCTGACATGCATTACCTCAGTGATTCCTCACCAAAACCCTATGAGGTGGGTATTGGTATTTTCTGCATTCCACAGAGAAGGACATTCAGACCCACAGAAAATAAACTTTATCCGCAGCCTCACAGTCAGTCACAGAGACTAGGCGGAGAATTCTGACTTGACTGCTCAACAGAGAGGGCTCTGCTGAGACTAGGAGGGACTCTATTACATGGTAAGGTGGACAGTGCATGTCTCCTGAGATGAGACAGAAACTGGGTTTGATATTTCTCATCTGCAAAATGGGATGCTAATTCTTTCCTTCCCATACTCAGGCATGTAGTAATAAGGCATATTTCTAAGTCTTCACGATATTTATATTACCTCAATTTCTCTTCTCCTTCTTCCTAGTAAAGTTGTTTAATATGACAGAATTCAATGTGGTCCTGAGGTCTTCATATTTAGAAATGAGGAAGAATCAATAAGTGAGTAAGATTCTTTAAATAGATTTTCACACCCAAAACAACAGCAATATAAAGGAGAGGAACAGGACCATAACAATTTTTAAAGACTGGTCATCGAGGTCCCAAGGGAAAAACAAAGATGCAAACTGGAAAACCATAAGCCTCACAAAAGAATTTTTGGGTGAAAGGATGAAGGAAAGTAGAAATGTTCTCAAGTTCATTTCAGTGCTTTGAAAATTTGATTTGCTGTATGTTTGCATGCCTGTTTTCCTAAGGAAAGGTGACACTACTTTGGAGTTAAGGAAGTCTGTTCCTCTGTAAACAGCACCAGGGGGAGGGGGAAAATAGATGTTTAACAAGTTATTTTTCTTAAGTCAATAGGGGGAAATATCACTTTTTAAAGAAAGAGAAGACTCTCACTGTCTCTCCCCAAGCGCCACGGTGCCGTGGTCTGACTCTCTCCCTCTGCCCTGCTGCCCCAGCCGCTCTCCGCATTCTGGAGCGGCCGGCTTGGCTGAGAGGGGTGAGGAGAAGCTCCCGTCCTCCTGCTCAGCCACTGTGAGCCGCGGCAAGCGAGAGAAGACAAGGGAAGTATGAATAAGACTCTGCTCAGAAGTATTAAATACTGGAGACCAGGAAGCAACATGCACAGAATTGAGGAGAAAATACTGTGCCTCAAAAATGCTGTTTACGTGTGAGGGTCTCGGGAGGATAAACCTAGAGGAGAGAAAACACTGAACGCACACCTTGAGCAGATGAAGTTTCACAATTTCTTTTCAAAATGTCGGCGTAACCCTGTTATTCATAATAGCCGAGATGTAGAAATATCCTAGAATCCATCAGTGGATGAATGAATAAAGAAAAAGTGGCACATATATAATGAAATGTTATGTAGATATAAAATAGGAAACCTTGCCATTTGCAAAAACATGGAGAGACCTTGAGAATATCACACTAAGTGAAGTCACACAGAGATAAATACTGTATGATCTCACTTGTATGTGGAATTTAAAAAAAAAAGATACAAACTCACAGACAGAAAACAGATTGTTGGCTACCTGATGGGCCAAATAGTACAAACCTCCAGTTATAAAATAAGTAAGTCCTGGAGAATAAATGTACAGCAGTGACTATAGTTTATAATACTGTACTATAATATAGGTAAAATTTGCAAAGAGAGTAGATCTTAAAAGTTCTCATCACAAGCAAAAAATCTGTA
This sequence comes from Mormoops blainvillei, assembly GCA_004026545.1. Classification (NCBI taxonomy): domain Eukaryota; kingdom Metazoa; phylum Chordata; class Mammalia; order Chiroptera; family Mormoopidae; genus Mormoops; species Mormoops blainvillei. The sequence continues at coordinate 42,521 of PVJD01005420.1, forward strand.
ATTGTGTGGCGATGGACGTTAGCTAGACTTATCGTGGTGACCATTTCGCAATCTATACCTATACTGAATCATTATGTTGTACACCTGAAGCTAATATGATGTTATATGTCAATTACAACTCAATAAAATAATGGATGGAAAATATTAACATACCCTTAATACAAAAAACTAATCGGTAATAGCACATAAGGCAGTAAGCCAACCTCATTCGTGTGTATACACACACACACACACACCATTTTTTAAAGCGATTTATGTTCAGAAATAGGAATATAACAAAACGATTAGACAACACGATCTAGAGAGTATTTTTCTAAGAATGGCATTGGAAGGACATCATTAGGAAAACTACTAACATAGGGGTTTAAGACATAAAGAGATCAAAAGGTAGAGGAGGGAGAAGCCAGCAACTCCTCGACGATGCGTCCATGTCTGACACAAGTTGCGGTATGCAAGCCCGACAGGACTCTTTCCACGCCTGCAAGCAGCACTGCATGCTGGGTGCAAACACAGGCCCTGGGGACCAGACTGCTGGCGTCCCAACCCCAGAGCTGCCACTCACTACTGTCTTGTCTTGGGAGAAGTTATTTGACCTATCAGTGCCTTAATTTTCCCATCTGTGTAACAGGAATAGTAATAATCATAAATATAGTAATAGCACCTATCTCAGGGAGCTACCGAGATCATTCAGTGAGTATATACACATAAATATATATATTTAGATTAGTACTTGGCTGATTGCAAATTATCTAAGTTTTTACTGTCACGTCATCCCAGTACTGTATTTATTATCACTAATAACAGCAAATAAATGCTTATATAAAACCAATAGGCAAAATCATACATGATATACACAGTCTTTCTTAAAACTAAGGCCTGCTTTCACTACTATCATTTATCATTATTTGACAAGTTTCGAACAATTCAATAAGATAAGAAAAAATGAGTTATAAATATTAGGGAAAAAATCACATTATCATTATTTGAAGACTGATTATGTACTAAAACCAAAGGAATGAAGTGAAACAGAAAATCTATTAGATATAAGGCAAGAACTGAGTAAGTAGACAGGTTACAAATTAAATATCCAAAAATCAATTCTCTTTCTATTAACCAGCAAAATAAATTATTAAGTATAATAAAAATCCCATTCACAATAGCAACACAACTATAAAATATCTAGGAAAGGAATTAATAGTAAATATGCCAAGGGTTATATGATGAACCCCAGGAGATTACCAAGAGATAACAAGGAAAATTTAAATAAATGAAGAAACAGGCTGAATTCTGAGAAAGCAAGGCCCAGTACCATTCAATATCAGTTCTCCTCATGTTAGTTTATAAAAGTATAGCAAATCAAAACACCAATGCGGATTTCCAGCCTTGGCAAACTAATTCTACTTTAGAAGACTACATGGCAAAAATATCCAGTAATAGTCTCAGAATAAAGAGAAAAAAATAATAATGGGATTTTCTCTTACAGACAGGCAGAAGATCTTATACTCTTACAATGATTAAATGCTATGGTATTGACGCAAAACATGGCAGACAGATGGAGAGAAGAACACAGAAAGCACCAAAGGCCACGGAATGCGTGCAAAAAGCTTTGCATCAGATACAGGAACCTTTCAAGTCACCAGGAAATGAATTGTGATGGAGATGAAAACAAAACAAAAAAAAAGTGATTAATGTTTCAGGGAAGAATGTATCCGCAAATACAAAATTATTCCATTTTGGTTAAATGATTAGATGTTTTTTAAGAATGAATGATTAGAGAAATAAATATAGATTCATATGTCTTATCATCTCCAAACCAGAAGAAGGTCAATGAATGCACATCCTCCAATACAAAACAATAAGGGAAAATATTAGTGGCTGCATAAATAAAATTTAAATATATCCAAATAGCCTGAAATACCACAAACTAAACTAAAAAGGGAAACGAACTGAATTACAATGATGGGAAAAATAACGTAACTTCATTTGGTATAAAATGCAAATTAATATAACAGTAAAAGAGCATGATTTGCTTCTCAATTCATTTTTCCCTCACTCCCCAAATCAAAATGGTCTCTTGGTAAAGGGCTAAAAACAGGCATATCCTAGTCTATTATTGACAGAAGTACATATTACTGAAGTATTTCCAAAGGACAATTGGATTATATAGTTCAAAAGCCTTAAAAATGTTTAAGTGCTTGGAATTAATTCAAATTCCAGAAATTAATCTTAAGATAAATGATCATAAGATGAACAACAGAGAAAATCCCAAGTGCACACCAGTGTATTACTAGCCAAGCACACTTGACTGTGTTCACGTCACGGATTATTACTATCAGGATCTGTTTTGAATAGGCAACACCAAGGGGACAGATTCATGACACAGTGTCAAGGTGCAATAAGCTGACTACACAGTACAGCATGTCCACTATAATCCTAATAAAATTTTTTAATGACAGATATGCACTAAAATGTTAACCGATTATGCATAGTGAGGGCGCATCCTTTACATTTTCTTTGTTCTCCAATCATGAAAAATAAGTCACTGCTTTTTGCTTCTCGTATTTACGTAAACAATGCCTATGAGCCTGGGAAGAATAGCATATCTGAATTAATATGCTATTTTACATAATATGTGATTTTTAATTTATAAATAAAACTAAATTTGAAATTCACTTTTGTAAATTGCTAGTCAAAGTAATTTAAAATTAAAGATTTTAATTTAACCACTGGAAAACGACAAAAGTCCAAGCTGGAACTGGTTAGACACATGTGGTGTCTTGAGTGCCTGCTTCCTCCGTCGCAGGCGCCGCCCGGGGCCCCCAGTCTCCCCTCGATCTCTCTGGGCCGCTGGGCCAGCGCCTGCTGTGCTCTAGAGGCTCGCATCCCACCGCTGAAGGTCGAGTAAAGATCAAGCAACAAGAAACCTGTTCCTTTGACATCGTCCCTAGAAACACTGCATCTTTACAGAGTGCCGGCATGAGTTGAGAGACAGTGGATGTTAGAGTTTTAAACAAGTTTGGAGAGTCTGTGAACTGAATTAAGCTTGTGTTTCCTCCACCCTGACATGCACCCAACAGGGGAGGAGCTGAACTAAGCCAATCCAGCCATGCAGATCTGTGAGCGCTTACTAGAAGGCAGGGAGGATGGGGCCCTGAGGTTCCCCTCTGAATCGACTCCCTCGAACGGACTCTGACGCTTTTGCGCCGAGGACAGACTCAGTTGCTGCGCATGCAGGTGTTCCTGCCAGGCTCCATCTGATGGGCTTCTCTCTACAATGCGCCTGTGTCCACCCTTCCAGCCCAGGCTTCCTGATCCTTTCGGAAGGATCAGTTCATTTTTGATCCTTCAGCGACTGCAGAAAGACACCATAGTTACTGGAACAGCAGGGCTAAAGGTGTGGGCTGGGTTTCAAATGTGTCCTTTATTCCTAAGCTGGACCTTCCCTGGGCCTCTTATTGGTGCGTCTGAGCCTGAGCCATGAGTGACACAGCAGACAGCTAAGCCCTCTGCTGAGCACCTTTTCCTGTCTGTCTGGACGAAATGCAGGAGGATAAATATGAATCCTTTTTTAAAAAAGACTGTGCTTTAGGCAGTCTAGAATTTGAGCACTGGGAGGAATTTTAGCAGGCTTGACTTTTTTCGTAGATGCATAAGCTGGCAATACCTTAGTCAAGGTTACGCATCTAAGGCCCACTACAGCCAGGGTTACAGTAACTGTTGCCCAGACACTAATCGAATGTTCATGTCAATATGCAAGGCTTTAAACTCCATGTATCTGTTTAATAAAAGCTTTTGAAGATTTGGAGGTCACTGTTTCTTACAGGTTACATGTCCCCATTAAGTCCTACCTGTCCAAATCTCTCTCTCCCTTTCTAAGAGACTATAGCGCCAGGGACACGCACCTGCCCAGTCCTTCTATCCTGCTCACTGTTTAGGCTGGAGAGCTGACATTTTCTATATGGAATCCCTCTCTTTCCTACGGGCATTAAGTCTAGACATCCATGGTTCTGCTTACCAAATAAAGAGAACATGCTAATCATATTCACCCAAGAGCTGCTGAGTGGTAACTGCAAACAGTACGCCTGTGGCTTCATGATTCCCCAAGGTTTGCGTCCGTGTAGAGAGGCCTTCCAATTCCATGAGCACGGAACTAATCATAATAATAAAAAGAGGAACAGAGCTGAGCTCTTGTCAGGCTGTACTCTGGCAACAGAGCAAACAGACCTACCGTAGACCACATGGCTTTGATACCTGAGTGCTGAGGCGGGAACGGCTGGAAACCACAGCAAGGACACGTACTAGCAGGCTCTGTTCACTTCAAATGGGGAGAAATGTTTTCCTTTTTAATGGAACTCATTCCAATCAGTCCTGTCATCTTCCTTCCTGCCTCTGCCTTCATTCACCCGCCTCTTTCTTATAGTGTAGGTTAGAGCTTGTTGATGGCAAAAGAACTAAGAGGTACTGTCACTGAGAAAGACTTAAGATGCTCAAGATGGAGCAGCAGGTAGCAGAAGACAGGCACATCCTGCGGAAATACCACTAAGACAGCCCTGGTGCTGCGCACAGGAGAGCGAAGCCAGGGACGGGGTATGAACCTGAGGGTGTACCAGATCGATCCACCTGCAGGTTTAGAACATGGTACCTTCACTTTCAGAATCCTGCACATTTGGCAGGGTCTGAAAGTAAGGAAACCAAAAATCTCCCCACTTCAGATCATCTCCTTCATCCACCCGACACTTTCCCAGATGTCTCTTATTAATAAAAACTTACACCACCACCCACTAATAAACAAGTATCACCAAGTCTTACATTGCCGCTACCTGGCCATTCAGTGGAGGTCCGAGGCTAGAAGGGATGAAGCACAACAGGTAAATTCTGGAAAAAGGACCAGGAGTCTGGAAATCTTCAGGCCTTCTGTGACCCTTTTGAGGGCAGGGATGGGCAGAAGGGGTTAGGAATAAATGAGGCAGGGAATTCACTGAAGAATAATCCTGGCTTCCTTCTGTCCTTAGAAACACCCGTTAACTTTCTGTGGGCTCCGAACAGCCCACCAGCCTATGTCCCGCTTGCGCGCAGCCTGTTCACTGGCCCCGTGTGCTGCCTGAGACTCCATCCCAAACAGCGTTTTGCCCAGATTCATTCACTGAACACAGTGGCCCTACTTACTCTGGAATGTACTTGTGGGCAGATCCCGTGACTCCAGCTCTCGTGTGCTGGAAGTTCAAACTAGAAATACCCTGTGATGTGTTAAGCAGACATTTCATCTTTAGTCAAAGGCAAGGCTTCTCCCAGTTGAAGCTGGTAGTGAACTGGCAACTTGAATGAGGCTGGGATTCTGAGAGGAAGTTTGAAGTGATCCTTTCTTCTAACTATTGCTATTTTGGGTGCCTCTTGTCCTCGACCTGATGAGAGATCACGAAGAGGAAAGATCCAGTCTCAGGTGCTGGGTGCAGTCGCCCCCTGATGTGGAGGCCATCTGGGGGGTGGGGCATGAACATACAATTGCTATTCCTGGGAATTTCCTATGGAGGGGTCTTCTCACTTCTCACTTTCTTGATATGGACAGACAGGTCTCTACACCCTGCATATGCTCAATTAGACGGAGCCCAAGATGGCCCTTTGCTTCTCCTTCTGATACCAGCTGCCTAGCTCCAGGCTCCAGTGAACACATCTGTGTCCTCCGTCAGAGACATGATTTCAAACTAACAGTGCCTACAAGCCTCCATCAACAAAATTATTCAGTGTATTACTTATTTTCTAGACTTGGGTGGGACTCCAACTCCAGGTCACTACGGCTCCCAAACTCCGGGTCCCATGTCAGACTATGCCAGGGGTCCCACTGAGAGTGGCAGATGGGAAATCCCAGCATTTTATCCTTACCGATCTTCTTTCTTACATTAGCCTCGTCCTGCAGCTGTCATCTGGCTAAAGGGTTGAAAGTCATGGTATTTAATGCTAAATATTTCCTTTGAAAAAAATATATTTTTCAGCACCATTTTCTGGTGTTTGGCAGCTTATGTGCCTGGGAACTTCGATGGTCATTTTAACACCCAGTTGCACTCCAGACCCGCTCTAACACGTAGGACTTTCTGTACAAGAATGAGGGACTTTGCACTGAATTTCCCTGCCTCCTAAACAAACTTGTTTATGAAAAATGTAGTAACTGGTCATATTAAGGGTCATAGTCTCTGATCAAATGGAAGCAGGATTCTGATTTTCAGGGTAACTGGACCTAGCTGCTGACAAACTGTAGTCATGAAGGTGCTCATAGGTAGGGCTCCTTAAATTCTCTTTTTACCCTCTTTAACTCTTACAAGAAGGGGCTGAGTTCCTTTTTGAGAAAGCTGATACTTCCATGGACAAATACAGGTGTAAATATTACATGTTAAAACCTGCACAGGATGACAGTGTGGACCATTTCGATCACTACAGACGGGAAGCCTTGTTCATCATTTCCTTAGTTTCCAAGCTCGGTTCAGTAGGTAGGGCCACTGTCTTTCTTTCTTGACTCAAGGAAACCGTGACCTTGAGGAAAGGGACTTTGCCCTACGAATATGTCTGTGCCTGGCCCCCTCAGACTGTGCAGAGATTAGACATTGATTAATAGTTGCTGAATAAACAGTGAGGCAGTTATTGAACATCTTCCATTAGGTATTTTGCTAAGACCCCTCTAAGCAGTATTTCCAAAACTCATTACCACCCTGTAAAGGACGACGTTAAATTAACAACCCCGTTTTTATGGCTGCTGAGACTGGGGCACAGAGGAAGTACACACCAGTGGAAGATCTCACATTCGGTAAACAACAGACCAGGGATCTGAACCCAAACTGTCAAGCTCTGAGGTGATACAGTTTAACGACAAGTCACGGACCCTTTATGGTTGATTTAGGTATCAGGCGTTGCACCAACGTGAACACGGGAAGATGTGCTCCTACACGGTTCGTTTATTTACTCATTATTTGTTTATTTCTTCAGGTCTTCACCACACTGCAGCTGAGCACTACGGCAGGTTCTTCGGGGTCCAATGCCACACAGGGGGCAGATTTACTGTCAGCACAGGCACAGTCTTAGGATCGATCACTCGGACTGGAAGCCTGAAACCTTAAATTGCTCCTCCCCAGCTGGACACTGCAAAGCTAAGGTGGAAAGGAGAAAATGCTGTAAAATAGGCAGCCAACAGCAGCACCCTTTCTTCAATGGCAGGACATGCAATTCTGAGCCTAAATGTGACATTCCTGCCCAGCACACCGAATTCAGGAGTAAGACTTAGGTCTCATGACACAGGCGAGAGAGCACTGTGCTCCCGCTGCAGGGAGGTGTCAGGGAGGAGGAGAGGGGTGTCTCAATTTCTCCGCCGGTCTGGTCTCCGGCAATCGCTGAGCTCTAGGCTCCCAGCGCCCTCGCTGCGGTTGATCTGGGCCAGCACCCAGCCCACTGGACAGGAAAGGCTGACTCTGCTTCCTTGCAGCATCTTCAGTCTCCACCACCAACCACCCTCACGGAGCTTCCACAGGACCGAGGAGGCAGGACGTGTTCTTCCTGTGCGCTTGGCCTTGTGTGAGACCGTAATAAGTCCTCCTCCAGCCACTCCCCAGGCTGTCTTCCTGTATTTTGGGGTGCGGGCCTGGTGTAAGAAGTAGCAGGCTCAGATCTGACTCCTCTCTGTAAGCCCTGAGACAGTGTCTACCCACTGGGAGGTTTTTTTAAAGAATGAAGTGTTTCATGACATAGTGCAATCTGCTAGCTGTAATCCCAAAGCTTACAGGAAGTCCCAATCAAAACTGTTAGACTAGCAATAAGAGGACCTCTGAACCCTGAACAAGCAGGAGAGCTGGAACCCAAATCCAACCCCCTGATCCTGCACTCCGAGGACACCCACCAGGACATCAGAGCTGCCAGCCCGCCGAGGTCCCTGGTCCCCATTTCCCTTTGGGGTGTGCCCCAGGCCAGTGGTCCCTTTTGTTGATGCCAGAAACAGAAAACAAAGATGTGCCCTTCCCTACAATGCAAGGCCAGGCTACCACCTTCTGTGCAAGCAGAACAAGTCCAGACACAGGGATGCTGGGACTACCCAGAGAGAACAAGGCGTTTCTGACCTGCGTTTAGCAATAACACCAACTCTTTCTCTGGCATTTTTATACCCTCCTCTTAGACACTTTTCCAACCCATGGGGCCATGGATTTCCACTCTAAACATCACCCCTAATCGATATATGTGTATATATACACACAGACAGAGTATTTTCTACATCTTAGAGCTTTACACACGCACACTGGATCTGCCCCGAGGCTGGGTTTAAATAAATTGGCACCCTGGCTTTCCACTCATGCCACCAGAAAACGCTCTTCTGGAATGCTAATCAGAAGCCCTCATAACGTGAGCAAAGCTTGTGTGTCAGGAAACAGGGCAAAACCAGCACTCACTGGGGCCAGGGAACCAATTAGCCAGAAGGGACTCGGCTGGCCTTTAGGACTTGTGCAACCGGTTGTATCCTTGCTCAGCTTCTCATTCTCAAAGGCTTCTGGGGGACCAGAGACAGGGCTGCTCAGGGTGGAAGGACTAGGATGGAGAATGGAGCAAAAGAAATCAGACCGATAAATGAGGAGGGTTAGGGTGTGAGAAGCAGCAACGGGCGGTATGAGAGAAACCAGGTGACCTTCAAAAGAAATAAAAGTCAGCAAGCCAACGTGGCCGAGGCCGGACAGAGAGCTGGGGGAACAGGATGGAAGTTATAGCTACTTCTTTTCCAGAGGTTGCAATGACGACAAGTCCAGGGCGGAGAGTGGCGCCCAGGCCTGCGGCCACAGCTGGACCCAGCCGACAAACGCGTTTTAGTTTGTTTGTTTTTGGGCCCCTGCAGTGCTTTTCTAAATGAAATTACTTTTCCATGTGGTAAAAGTTAGAGCTGTTCATGTTCTAAGTAAGTATTTAAGCATAAATCACAGAGATGTGAAAATGGGGAGGTCTGAAAACACATTTTCTACTTGCCAACAATGTGACAGAACTGCTGGGAGAGGCAGGTGTCCAGATGCTCAAAGACCCCTGCCCGGCATTCTCCCCATGTCCCCTCCTTTCCACTCATTTAGAGCATCCGTCAGGCCCCTTGTGACATCTGAGCTTATGGCACAGAATAAAACGCGGATGTTTTCATTATCAGCAAAACCCCGTAGTCATTCTGTTTGAGACAAAGTTTTCCCTAGGAGAGGACTAACGATCTAAGAGTGGTTCCTCTCACCTCCATGCTGGGGCATGCTTTTTATCAAACACCTTGCATTCCTCGGTTCTAATGTTTTCCTTTACAGCATAAACTAATTGCAGTTCCTTCATACAGAGGAGTTGGGAAACATAGCTGACCAAAAACTGAGCTTCAGGATTTAGTTTTGTCACATGTTCTGTCTTTGGGAGTGTGAGGCACTGGCTCATGATGGCCCAAATGGATGGCACTTATTCAGTGCAGCTACGGGGCACCGAAGGGGAGAGTCGCCATGAAAGCCATGTGTGAAATTAGTTCCTCCCCTGGTACTCAACGGCCGCCTTGCAGCTCTCCCAACTTGGGGCCGAGGCAGCCCGAGGTCCGGAGGGCGGCAGCCGAGGGAGGGCGAGTCAACGCATTAGGAACAACCAAGGTGAAGCCCTGGTCCTTTTACTGCCTTGGATTTGTGCTGCTTTCAGGGCTCAAGCGTGGGGTTTATAAAAAACAATCAAGCAGTTATAGATTGTCCACTGCTCTTCGCTATGTTTTATCTCGGATGTCTGTAAAGGTTTTATTGGATTATTGGCAGCGTGTTGATTTGCCTGAACACAAGAAGTCCTGTTAGGCCTTGAGAGTAACAGACAGAGAGAAGGGGCTTTGTAACATGACCGGGCCTGGGAGGAAGCCTGCCCCCAGCACTCTGCTGGAAGGGAAAGGGGAGAATGAGAGGCCACTAAAAAGCACAAAATACGGACCATAATTTAACAGGAGGTCCCTGAAGAGAGGGGGAGGGTGCTCACCATGCCAGAGCTAACCATGATCCCCTGGGATATTTATGCTGATTTAACTCATTTTGGTTACAACTGGGAGGGGGAGGGATTATGGGAGGACAATGCAAAAAGGCTACAGGGCAATAGGGCAATATCCCAATCGGTTGGCAGGTGAACTAGCGTTTCACGAAATAAAGTGCACGTACAATCTCATAGACAAGCTCTCAGTGAGGCTCTGCGCCCGAGGCACTCTGGTGAAGCAATGCTCAGGTCTGGACTGGAAAATTCTTTGCTGTGGGGACTGCCCTGTGATTACAAAATGTCAAGCAACATCTCTGGCCTCTACCCCCTACATGCCGGTAATACCTTTACCTAGTTATGACAACCCCATATGTCTCTACACATGACTAAATGTCCTTGGTGGGGGTGGGAGTGCAAAGTTTCCCCTGCTTAGGCAACCGCTTTCCATGAACTAAGGTGTGTGTGTTCATGTGTTAGGGGGATTCAATGAAGTTATTCATACAATTCAAAGAGAAAACTCCAAACACAACTATAATGAAATTAATTCCATCAAAATGGGTCTCAGAATGGTGTCCCAGAAATTAAAGTTGGGAGGCTTTTAAGAAAGAAACGCAAATGGGAACAAGACAACTCCTTATGTTGGTCTGCAAGAGACTCACGTCACATTGAAAGACACACACAGGCTGACAGTGAGGGGGTGGAAACAGATATTTTATGAAAATGGAAATGGACAAACAAAAAGAGCTGGGGTAGCAATACTTATACCAGACAAAACAGACTTTAGAACAAAGACTATATAACAAGAGACAAAGAAGAACCCAGCAATTCCACTTCTGAGTCTTTAACCAAAGAAACTCAAAACACTAAATCAAAAATACACATACATCTATATGTTCACCGCAGCATTATTTACAATAGCCAAGATGTGGAAGAAACCTAAGTGCCCATCAATAAATGAATGGATAAAGAAGAAGTGGCACACATATGCAATGGCAATGACTCAGCCATAAAGAGAATGAAATCTTGCCACCTCCAACAACATGGATGGCCCTAGATGGCACTGTACTTAGTGAAGCAAGTCAGACAGGAAAAGAAAAATGTCATATGATTTCACTTATATGTGGACTCTAAAAAACAAAATAAATGAACATGCAAAACAGTAAGAGACTCACAGATAGAGGACATTTTGATGGCTGTCAGACGGACGGACGGGGAGTTGGGGGATGAGTGACAAAGGAAAAGGGATTAAGAAGCACCCATCGGTAGTTATAGAACAGTCATGGCCAAGTCAGCATAGTGAATACAGTCAATAATAATCTAGTAGCTATGTATGGTGTGAGATGAGACTAGATTTACTGGGGTGATCACTTTAGTATGTTATATAATGTCTAATCACTGGGTTGCACATCTGAAACGAATACAATACGTTGACTGTAGTGGAAAAAATGAAAAATTATTTAAAGCAAAAAATTAAATTTAAGAACACAAAAATATAGCAGGTTCAAGCCTAGTGAGAATAAGATCGTTTTAATTAGGAAAAATAGAAAAGCAAATGGACGGTCAGGAGAGCACTAGTTTTAGCAGTTTTAGACAGTTCTCACCCCAACGAATGCTTCCTTCTCCAGCATGACAGAATATACACAGTTATGAAACATGGAGCATTTAAACCACATTTCAGTGTGTTTATATTGAACCTGGGACAACATCTCTAAACCAAGGAGGATAAAAACCTCTAGTTAGGCCATAAAAATGTGTTTTCAAGTTCTGCTTTTCACCATTAAAGCCTGGTTCTTATACTTAGAATAAGACTGCCTCCGACAAAATGGGCATGCATTGTGCCCCCTTGTTCACTGAGGGGGAGTCACGTCACAGCTGCTGAAGTCTCACAAGTTGCTTGAGTTGAACAAGGCACATGGGAGAACTGATCTACTTCTTAGCATTTTCTGCCAATCTTTTGATTCCAAAATAACATTCAAATTGGAGGGTGCTTGGCTTTAAGCACAGGGGTCCAAGCTACTGTTTTGGCAGAGGTTTACCTTTGACCATTTTGGGGGGAAGATGGGGAAAAACTGTGGAGAACATCCATTTGTTAGACTGTCTCAGACAAATAAACCGTCCTCGGCACTCAGAGTCCCAGCTGAACTAGACACTGTCAAGGCCCACGAAGGCCTCTCTGTAACTGCTCTCTGTGGTCCATGTAGTGACCCCCTCAGAAAAATGAATAATCCTGGGCCTCACCAGCAGGCCCACTAAATCAGGGACCCCGAGGTTGAGGTCTGATGAGATGCATTTTTATTAACATGATCTTTACACCCATGTAAAACTTGAGAACGACTTAAGTTGTATATTGGAGGGATATAGGAAATACAGGAAAAGAAATCTTAAAAACACTTGAGTGAGTAGTATCAGAATTTCCTTTTCACCAGCAAGTCAATTTGAAGATTTGAATCAAGAACGGGTAGGGGGTTTGCTAACTACAGGTTGGTTTGTCCCCACCCCCCACCCCCCAAGAATCGCTGCTCTGTCCATGCTGTGAAATCTACGAAACCCCCTAATCAAGACTTTCCAAGATCAGATCTGTCCCTGGCAGGGAGTGGCGCGGGTGAGTCTGGCTCTAGGCTACAGACAATCACACGAGACCTACGTGTGTGTTCAGAATCCACAGATCTGGGCGGTGAGGGGGTCTGGGCAGGAAGAATCTAGTTAGCGCACTAATGCCACATGCCTGCCAGTTTGTGATTCAACTTTAGTCACTGGAGGGCAACAAATCTAAACTGCGCGAGTATCTCACCTCATAGTTTTTAAAGTCAGGTTTTTTTCTTTGCCCTTTTTAAAGACATGTCCTTTTCTTTTGCTCATAATTTTAAGCTTTTTTTTAATTGTATTTTTTCCATTACCATTTGTCCCCCTTATACGCCCCCCACCCCGCCCCCAGAATCACCACACTGTGGTCCTTGAGTCCTTTTTCTTTCTTGCTCCATCCCTGCACCCCCGACCCTCCCCCACGAGCTATCAGCCTGCTCTCTATGAGTCTGTCTCTAGTTTCCTTGTTAGCTCAGTTTGTTCATTAGAGTCCATGCATGAGTGAAATCATATTGCTTGTAGTTTTAGATAGTCTCACGTGGACTAAAGAGAAAAAAGAAATAGATGCTTGACATGCAAAAAAAGGTATGGTGAACTTTCATATCATGGGATAGCTACAATTCACCTGTGAGCTCTCCGCCCCCACCCAAAAAAATTCCACAATGACACTGGCTTATAAAAGAAGTTATTTCTCGCTCATAGTTATTTTGGCCAGAATCATTGCCCCACCATGTCAGAGACCCAGGTTCCCTCTGTCACAAAGCTTAGACGGCTTCCACTGCCAAGGTTATGGTCCCAGATGACTGACACATGACGTGCACTTTCACCTGCTTGGCCAAATGTGGTCGCATGGTCACGCTTAGCTACAAGGAAGTTGGTAAACAGTCTTTATTTCAGGTGGTCGTGTACTAAGCTAAAACCTGGAGGACAGGTCCTATTACTATTAAATAATGCGAGAATATTTGAGGGAAACTAGCAGCCTCTTTCACAAAAGAAAATGCCCCTCCAAAAGAAACAAGTATATATAACCTACTCGGGAACTAGGGTATGTTACAATGCCCATGAAAGACCAATGAATGGAAAGATACAATCTACAATCATTGTTTTTTTAAAAGCGCAACTGATCTTGTGCCATTAAAAGACAGAAGGAAATGCAACAAAGTGTTAATTCTGAACATGCCTATTCTCCTCACCTAGTCAAAATCCCATCATCAGCCATGATAACTGTCCCCTAGATATGCGTTCCCCATCACCCGGCCGGCGCCTTCTTCCAAGCCACTGAGTGCAGGACGGGGAAAGCATGCCACCGCTCTGGTTTATGTAACGTTAAATTCATGACCAAAAATTTACAGTGAACCCGTAATGCTGCCAAGCAAGCACAGCACGTTTCTGTGGCCCATTTATTCTCTCAAGCTCTTACTGAACGTTTTCTCATCTTCCACTTTCTTCTCAAACCTTCAACAACTCCCTCATCCTCATCTGCATTCTCAGTTGAGGTTCCTTCTACCAATTCCACAGATAAAACTAAAACGAGCAAAGGAGATCCTCCCAAAACTCTCAAGATCCCACCACCCATCTTCCAGAGCCTATTTCCATATGTTCTGCCTTCCACATGTTACTATGAATAAATTATACAGGGCCCTCTCTTAGGTGAATCAGGCCAAAAAGCCATGTGCTTTTTTGGTATATGGTATAAAGTCATACCATATAAGGGATTGTTATGATGCTTTGTTTTTAAATGAAACAACAGAAATCCAACTACTTTTGGATAGTTAATGGTTGATATTTGAAATATATCTTTTAGAGTGCACTTTTATATTTTAAGAACAAACAGGTAAAATCTAAGTTCTCGCCGCCTATCAAGCACACATTAAGGCCTTACCTTCTTGTTTTCTCAGTGTCCCTTACTTAGTGATGAAAAATGACACGGTCAAGGTCATGGCACTGGCCGATGGCAAACATGCCATCATGAGCACCCATTTCCGAGTCCAGACTTGCCCCAGGTACACCCCACACAGGAGCCTACGGGGGTATCGTTCTTCAGTGAGGCAGACTACACTGAAATGGAAGCTTTCATTAACTTAAAAAAGACTAACCCACACTCACGGCTCAGAGTCTGACTGTGGGAAGGGAACGCCAGAAACACCCCTTTTCTCTCAGGAAAGGTTGGGGGTCAAGGAAAAGGAAACAGAAATGTGGGTAATGGAAGCGAGGAAGTTGAAAACGAAAGCTTTTCTATGTGAAGAGGGTGAGACGGGATAATATTCTCAAGTTCAGAAAGACTATCTGGGGTCCAACAGACCTATTTCCAAGAAGCCTGATAAGAGCCACTAAACTGAAATTAACAAAGCCATACACCAGGAAGCCTTCCATCTGGAGTTTTTACTGCCACCAGGCAAATCAGCATGGCTCTCTGCAGAATGGTTTACAAGGAATTACCCAAAATGCTTGACACCGTGATAGTTACTTTTGGCCCTGATGCATATTCTACTGACAACACGGAATCTCTGGCAAAGGGGAAAGTAAATGACTCAGCAAGCTGTTGATGTAAGACAGGGAAATAAACATGCGGGAATTCTGCTCCATGCCCAGATACACTCCGAACCTGGCCGTGGAAAGAAAGCACAGGTACTGCACATTCCGAGGCGAAATGTTCTCAAGTAATAAAGAAACAGCGCCTTACTAAAATGTGGTCAGAAGTCACATATAAACCTGAAAATTGAGGGGAAGGTTTTTTGAATTTTTTGGCTTTGGGTTTGGTTTTGTTTTTTTAAACACTGTTGTCCTAATGTTTCAGGACCCAGAATTTTTCCTGCAAGAAACACGTTTTTGGTGGTGCAGTGAAAATAATGTTGACCTAAAAAAAATCAGAAAGCAGACTGTAATGCAGACTCTGACATCCCTTATTCGCTGTGTGAACTTGGACCAAATACTTGACCCTTCTTGACATCATTTCTAAGATTAGAGTATCTGATTAGCTGATAACTAGTTTATCTAGTATGAAATTCCAGTATGTCTTATAGTTTTTCCCTTTGTGAACTATTAGTCGGCGGCATCGCTGTGGCTTCTGTCCAAGGAGCATGAGAGTCGGTCAGAAGACCCGGGTCACAGTGCCATCACTGTCAATACTCCAGGCAGTTTACCAAACCCCCTCAGCCTCCGCTTCCTCATATGCTACATCAAATTACAATAGGAAATCTATTTTTCAAATTTTAAAAGGTAGAATTAAATCACAATGCATGCTTAATAGTGCATGCTTTATTTCCCAATAGTTTTAGTTTTAAAAAGTTAACATCCACAGAAAAGTTGGTAGAAGTAAACAGAAACCAATGCGCCCTCTGCCAGCGTTTAACACTGTCTTCCCGCACGTGCACATGCAGACACACAGACGCACACTCACACACAGAGTGTGTACATTACTTTTACTCAACTATGTTAAAGTAACTGTCAGACCCTGTAATATTTGACTCCTAAATACATTATCTCCTAAGAACAATACAAGTTTTTTAAAAAGCAAGGAAACAGTCTTCTATGCACAAGACTGTCTCACACTCAGTTTAACACTGATAAAGTATTAATAACTAATACACACTTCATATTCAAATTTCTCCGATTTAACCATTCATTGGCTCCCATAGCTTCTTATTCTCTCATCTAGAATAGTCCCTCAGTTTTTTGTTTGTTTGCTTTTCTGGTGTCTTCCGATACTGATTTTTTCTTTTTTAAGCAATCGGACCAATGGTTTTATAAACCATACTACTAAAAAAATTATGAACAATTCTCATAAATACAGTGTTGAATAAAAGATGCTGGACATGCTATATTACAAAAACAGACAAAACTGATCTCTACTGTTAGAAGGATAGCAGTTATGTTTTAGGGGTTAGTGACTGCATCTGCAAGGAACAGAGAAGCCTTGAAATTATGGGTGAGTCACCTAATCCAATCATCATGATTAAAAAACTCTGGCCTTGATTAATTAAATTAAAAAACAGAACCCACCCTGAAAATACAGGTGACACTAGTTATCAAAGCTATTGGCAGTAAGGGAAACTATAGTGTTGACCTGAGTTTATTGGGACACAAACCAGCAGTAGGTTCCCCAAATTACACACTGTATAGTTATTTTACATTATTTGTTCCAGATTCAGTGAGAATAAAAATTTCAAAAATAGCTTTATAAACTCTAACCATAGAAATTAAAAGCTGCTATTAAGAGCCTATTGAGTCAAAGAGTAAAGACATAATAAAACTGTAGAGTATTTAAAAATTATCTTAAATGAGAATATTACAAATTCACATCATAAATACAAGCATACATAAATTCAGATTCTTAATACTTTCTTATTAAATAATATCTTTTTAGTTATCAAGAATTTAGAAACAACATAAAACCAGTCTCAAGGAGAAAATGATAAAATGCAGCAAAAATTAACTACTGCAAAATTTGTGACCATGCAGACATGAGTAAATCTAAGAATCAATTCTTTTAAAAAATAGACAAAAAATGCAAATTAACAAGTCTTACAAAGCTAATTAAGAAAAAGAGAGCAATGAGAATTAATGTATGCAAAACTTCTTTCATAGCACCTAAAGCCAATTAAAATCTCAATATTGTTATTATTTGAGAAGAACACCAAGGATATGATCATTGATAAAGGGGCACATAGGAGATTAAAATATATAAGACCACCATACAAAATGTTGGCTAACATTTTAAAATCAGGACAAAACGAATTATACCCTTGGAAAAGATATAAAGTATAAAATGGCCTCAATGAGACATAGGAAACCTAGATTTATGAATAAAGGAAGAAAAGCAGGGAAAAACATGCCCCAGACGGACTGGAAGCCTGAATATGTTTAAAGGTAGATGATTTCATTAAAGGACTTCTATTTAGTGATGTGGTCTTTCCAGTCTCCCTCGCTGCTGATACCCAGGTGAGCGATCTCACCTGCGTGTCCGGGGTGGCGCCCCAGCGGTGCTAAGGAATCAAGGCAACAGTTTCTTTACAGCCTTGGCTGGCGCAGGTGACTTATACATAATCCAATCATCTGAGGCTTCTGTGTGGCTGGAGAGTACAGACCTCTCAATGCAACAGAACGCAAGAGGAGGTTTTTGATGGATACCCCTAGCTTATGAGTTTATGCAAGCCAGTCCTCTCCCCTGAAATTACTGTAGTCATTTTTCCTCCGTGCAAGGGGCTAACCTAGAAAGCGGGCCAACCGAGATGATCACAGAATCAAACCAATCTCTTTACCATCGTAGTAGCTTTCCTCTTATACGTAATATATTTAAAAATGCAATGGCCATCTGAAGCAGGGAGCAGTCTGTGAGACCCTTAACCTGAGGGATTAGACGTTATAACCCCAGGTGGACAGTGTCTTAAATCCAACTGAGCTGGAGAACGTGCAGGGGTGTCAGATAATTGGTCCAAGTAGGGGGAAAGCTACACACCTGGTGTAAGAAGTGAAGTATTCAGTGTGTACAGGAAATAATTTTTCTTTTCAGAATGATAATGAAGGGTTTTTAAAAACAAGATGCAAGAAGAACAGACCAAAAAGGCAAAGACTGATAAATCTGTCTATGTAAAATTAAGAACCTCAGTGTATCAATCAAAATACATCACAGAGAGTGAAAAGTCAAGCCATAAATAAGAATATATTTGCAATTCTTACAATGACGAAAAATTAGAATAAAACTACAGAGCAGCTGTGATTTCATTAGAAATGTTTTTTTCAATCCCAGAAAAATGAGCAAAAAAATTTGAACACTTCTCAGAAGGAAAAAACATGAATAATTCCTAACCACGTGGAATGTGCTTTACCTCATTTAGTAACGAGCGAAATTATGATTAAAATCACCGTGAAATATATTTAATCTATTTCACCATGTAAGTAAAACTTGGAGCCAGAAACCCTAAAGTGTGGCCCAAAAGAAATGAAATGTTGAACTTCTACTGATTGGGGGCGGGGTGGAGGGGAGGAGAGAGAAAAGCTAGCATAAAAGTCTGGTGTTTACCCAGCAGAACGGAACACATTCCTACCCTAGAACTCAGCAACTGGACCCCTCAGTATGTTCCCAAGCGACACTTTTGCAAATAGGAGCAGGAGACATGCCATGCACTAAAATAATTAAAGCAATGTTATTTGCAATCGTAAAACAGCAACAACAACAACAACAACAACGCTGGGAAAAGCCCAGCTCTCCACCGAGAACATCAAGAACAGACAAGTGGTGGCTGTGACCTGGCTTCAGGCTACTACTGACCTCAGGGTAGCAGGCGGGCGCGGGCCTTGGCCCCTCGGCTTAGGGATGTCGGAGCGCCGCTTGCTTTCGCCTCTCTTTCGTGGCTGTGCATGAGCCGCCACAGACCCGGCCACGGCACCCGTACTGCAGCGCGACCCTGCCACAGCGTCCGTGCGACGTTCCCGGGCCCGCAGGGCCCGGCCCGGCGCCACGCGCTCCAAGTCCTCGCGCGGCGCGGTGACACGTTTCCTGCGTCCTCGCACTGAATGTCTCTTCCGTCTTCACTGGCCCTCAGCGCACGCTGTGGCCCTAACCTCTGCAGTCCGAGGTGTGACAGCAAAACTAGCACACAGTTTTTTTTTCTTCTTCCCAACTTCAGGGAAGGCAGTTTTGTTCTCACCGTGGAGCTTGGCTACTTCAGCACCGGGCTGGTTTTCTCTCCTTACGTCGAGAACGTTCACCGTTTCACCTCCAAAAAGCACTTTCCGGCTTCTCTTTGGCGTGTCTGAACTGCCAGCATCGCCACTTGTGCGCCGCGGCGCCACTTTCCAAGCGCCACGCGCCGAAACCACCCCAGGGACCAGACGGCCGGCCCTGGACCTGGTAACTAAGATGGCGACGAGCCCGCCAGCAGCCGCGGGCAGGGAGCGCGGCAGGCGGCGTGGGGACGCGACGCCGAGAAAAGGCCCAGCCGCAGCCCGGGGCTCGCGAGATTTCACCGTGCGGCTCAGAGAGGCAGGTGATGCGGCTTAGGAATTCCCCGCCTGATATTTTCGGATTGCTATCCACGGAGGGTGACCGAAACTTTGGAAAGTCAAAACCGCTGATGAGGTGTGACACCTGTATCAGGGATACCAAACAGCACCATATGCAAAATCTTAGAGGCAAACAACTGCTTAAAAATGATTGTAATGTGAAAGTCAGAAGGTTCAAATAAGTTATTAAAGGGACTTTTTAATTAAGAAGTAAAACTTCAAATATCCGAAGTCCAGTGGGCAATAGCCACGAATAAATCATTCACAGAAGAATACACACAAATGGCCCAAAAACACCGGAAAAAAATCTCTCTTGGTAATTCAAAAATACAATTAAAAAAATAAAAATATATTTCTATCAAAACATCACAAATGTAAAACATATTACTTGAAGAGGTCAGGGGTTGGAATAGAAAGGCAGTATTATAGACTCCTCGAAGAATGTAAGCTGGAAAATTCTAGGAGAATGCTTTTGCCAGATTTATAAAAATATTTTTAAATATTTAAATGCCATTGAACTAATAATTCAACTTCAAAGACCCCAAAGGCAATAACGGGAGTTGTAGACAATGGCTTATTACCAAATATTAACTGGAACATTATTTATACTACAAAAGAAGTAGAAATGGAAACCTCTAAAAAATAGAGAGCTGGTTAAACATGTTATTACCTGTATCTGAATGGAATATCATGCTCTCAGTGAACTAATATTTTTAAGTGTATTCAATAATGTAGAAAATTGTTCATGATAGAGTATAAATTCAACAAGACATAAACTCACTCTATATAACTCTGTACACACATATCTGGGTGTGCACATATAGTATATACACATATATGTACCTATGAATGTACATACCTACACATACACACATAAAGACTAGAAAGAAACATGGTAAAATGTTAACAGTGGTTTCTTCCATTTTATTTTCTTTTATTTTTTTCTGAATTCTATACACTAAACCTAAAAAATGTGTTGGCTGTCTTTTTTTTTTTTTTTTTGGACAGTCTAAGGGAAAAGAGGGCAGTGTCCCCAACTAAATAGTCAGGTATTGCATGTTTTAAAAATTCTGTTGGCACACTGGTTGAAAATCGCTGCTCTAAGTTAGTATGATAAGATTTAAAATTTCTGACTCACGATGACTCAGTAATCTAATAATACTCCCACAGTGAGGACATTATGATGGATTTCTGCGTTTTTTTCAAAATGTATTTTATGAGAGAAAAACAGTTTTCATCTCTGTCCCAGTGATAATTTTTTGTTTAAAGGTGAGGGATATTCTGGGGAAAATATCTTCATGAATTCAAGACATTTCTCATGCTGCCCTTTCTTCTGTATTCCCTCTATTTCAGTTGGAATATTTCAAAATGCCCTATGAATGTGCTCCTATAAAATTGCCCATCTAAAATGTGGAACATACATTTATTGGAACAGATGTCTGTAAAATGTCTCTGAAAAGGGGGAGTCAACGGAGATATATTTACCATGAAGCTAAAGAAACTTAAGCTTCAAGACCCCTCACTGACAGGGGTATTAGTAAATTACTGTAAAACTTGCAGAAGTGGGAATTTTAACAGCAATGGGTTAACATTGTCCTCTGTCCTCTCTGATAATGCCACTTCCCCGCTCTGCACTGTGACCTTTCCCCTCACGTGGTGTGGTACGGTGGTGCCCCTGGCATTTTGGGCACCATACTCAGGAGGAATTAGGGTGGGGTTGTATTTAGTTTCTGTTTGCTGGTACCCACTGATGAGGTTCATTGTAAAGCCCATATGCGGTTAAGTCATTGCTATCAACCCTGTGTAGGAATGTCCGATAATTCTCCTGCTCCCAGTTGTGCTGCCTCAGCCCATGACGTGGCATGAAATTCAAGGCCAGTTCTGTTGTGTTCCAAATCCAATCGCAGCCCTCGGAGGAGGGAAGAAGGGGAGGCACAGTTTCAAATAACGTTTTTGTTTTTTTAATTTTGTATTGGTGGGATTTGGCAGCATTTTAACCTGTATGATTTATTAATTTTTTTTTTTTGGTGACTCTAATATTCACTTTTGTAACTAATTATATCCTTATGTGTAATATTTGCCTTATGGAGGATCCCCCAAATTCAGGTGACGTCTCCCCAGAAGCTGAGCTTGCTCCCAGCGCCAGCACACCTACAGAACGACCTTCCCCAGAGTGAGAACTCGGTGTAACTCTCAATCATACCCAGACCCTTCAACTTGCTCTGGCAAGAATAGCCTGTAGGAGGCTGGCTCAGATAATCCACCTCCAACCAGTGGATTTAAACAACGCCACATACCTGCTGTTTACGATTCCTCACAGCAACCTGAGTAACAATTCCAGCCAACAGTATTTTGCCCTTAATAATTACTCACAAATATTTTTTATTTAAAAAGCTAATACCCCTTACTATCAAAAAATAGCACAAGAAATAGAATTATGACCCTGGCTGGGTAACTCAGGGTGGCTCAGTTGTTAGGTGGAGCATCATCCCATACACCAAAAAGGTTGTGGGTTCAGTCCCCAGTAGGAGTACTTATGGGAGGCAACCAATCGATGTTTCTCTCTTATCTCTCTCTCTCTCAAATCAATAAACATATCCTCAGGTGAGGGTTATATTTTTTTTTTAAATAGAGAAACAGAATTATGGGTAAACTTGGAGTCTTTTAGGGTTAACTTGAAGAAAATGTGAAGAAGTTCTTTTCTCCAGAGTCCCTGAGAATATATAACAAAGCTGATAAAAATGCTTTTCTTCTAATTCGTAGAACGATTTCATTAGTTTGGTTTATGTGGTGTGGCCTAACTCAATAAACATCCAGTGTGGTCCCTTTCAGACACTGTGAGAATATACAAAATGCAACATGCTAACTCTTGTTAAATCAATGCTTACAGGAATAATTTAAAGAGAAACAACTTTTAGAGATTGTGAAACGGTTCGAAGACAGAAAAAAATGTGTCAACTTAATGTGAATGGAATTGCATATTGTTGTCCTCAGGGTCTCCTTACTTATCCTGGCTTCACGGTTTGGGTGAGTCTGTCTAAAGCAAAGTGGTTCTCAGACACGGTTTTTCTTTCTTTACACACAAGCATTTTTAGTTTCATGACAGAGTTGTACAACCCTCGCCTCTGCCAATTTTAGAATGCTTTCATCACCCCAAAAAGAAACTCCATGCCCCTTAGCAGCCAGCTCCAGGCAAACACGAGCCTACTTTGTCTGTACGGATTTGACCGTTCTGGACACAATTCAGTGGAATCATAAACTAAGTGACGTTTTGTGAGTGGTTCCTTTCACCTGACATAATGTTTTCAAGGTTCGTTCATGTAACAGCCTGTGACAGTACTTCCTTCCCTTTCAAGATGCTCACTGTACGGATGTACCACATTTATTCTTTCATCAGTTGTTGGACTTTGGGGTTATTCCTACTTGATGACTCTCAGGAAAAATGCTTCTATGCGTAGCCATGTAGAAGTTTTTGTGTGGACATATGTTTTCAATTCCTTTGCACCTATACCCAGGAGTGGAAACGGTGGGGCATAAGGGAACTCTATTTTTAACAATTTAAAGAACTGTCAGACTGTTTTCCAAAACGGCTGCATCATTTTACATTCTCACCACCTGGATATGAGGGCTGCAATTTCTCCACATCCTTGTCAATATTTGCTCTTATTTTTGTTAATTAATGTTAGTAATTTTAATGAGTTTACGTGGTATCTCCCAGTGGCATTGATTTGCATCCCAAACGCCTTTGATTTTGCACACCTATTCGCGTTTCAGCACTCTCCCCATTTTATGTGCTAGACAATTGATAAAGTCATATGTGCACAGTGCGGTACAACTCTAGCATATGTTGTGTGAAACATCCACTAGAAATATGTTTTAATACAAGAAAGAATTTCTGAGATCTTCCAGAATGCCATAGAATGGTCCATTTTACTCTCTTGAGGTTAATTCATCCCACTTGGAAACTGTCCATCTAAAAGGCCCAGGAGATTTTAAATAAGAATTTAAAGATCTATCTTTTCTCTCTAGTTGCATTCAAGGTATTTCCTTTATCTTTATTGTTCTGAATTTTTACTACAACGTGTCTTAGATTTATTTTTACTTATTGTATAAATAATTAATTATCATTAATTATGTCTACCTGATATTTTCACAATGCTCATAAAATCCAGAAAGTTCTTACGCATTGTGTCTTCAAATATTTCTTTTCTTTTGGGGTCGGCTTTGGGGGCGGGGATGCTTTTTCATTAATAACTGAACAATACCAGTGAGCCAAGAATGGTTAGTTTAAAGAGGCAAAAATAAGAATAAAAAAGAAATCAGCAATAAAAATAGTAAACTCTTTTATCAGTTAACTGTGAAAACTAATGATGCTGTGGAAGGCACCCTTCGTACTACACGTGCATCTCAAGAGCAGTGGCAATTAATACGCTTACTCGGGTTCCTTTACCTCTGGGCGACCCCACCTATGGAACATCGCAGGCTAGCTGAGCTCACCAGGGAGGCGGCCCTCGTGCGAACAGATGACGAGATTTAGTGATCGCCACCCCTATGAAAGCGGGAGTGGGCTGGCCTTGATACCCAGGCACAAGATGTGAGCAACCTGAATGCTTTGTTTGGTCCACACAACTTCCTCCCTTTGTCAGAGGGCAACTATGCAAATCAAACGGATTTTAAACTACTAGAAAAGCCAGGAACCCAGGGGAAGAAGCGGGGACTGATAGTTTGTGAAAATCCTCAGCAAAGGAAGGAGGAAAAGAGGCAAAGGCAGAGGCCGGAGAAAAGGATACCTGTTCTTTGGAAGGACAGCAGTTCAGAGCGGAAGAGATCCAGGACGCAGGGACCGGTGGGAGGGGCCGCTGGACCCTTCGACAGCCTTCTATGCATCCCCCCGGGGGCTCTTGTGAGACCAGGAAGCTTCCCATCGATCATCCCATGAGAGACGGGTGCTCATGCCCCCAGAATATTCTGCTATTCAGGCTGTTGAGCGTATCTCATGGGAAATGGCCAAGAGATAAATAAAAGATAATAGAACACCTCAAATCAAACTATGAGTCTCAAAGAATGAATAAATCAGGAACAGCGCTTTTTTTTTTATAAATAAAGGAACACAGGCTACAGGTCTTCCTAATAAACTGGGCTCTGGGTGAGTCACGCTATTTCTCTGAATCTCTCTAAGCCCCTCTGAATTCCTTTATCCTCGATCTATGTTATTACCAACCTGTTAAGGCTGCTAAGAGTAAAACCTGAAGTGTTTGTTAAGCTTAGCACAAAGAGTGCTCAATAAATGTGACTCCTTTTCTCCTCCCCAGACCCCCATCTCCCCCTCCTCCTTCTTGGGAACCTGCAACAGGAGGGAGCCATTTCTAAAAATAAGTAGGGTTAGAAAGAGCAATGAGTCAAATTCTGTTGCTATCACTATATAATTCGTACTATTTCATTCTCTCACTGGCTTCTACATCATGAAAAAAAAAAAAGCAAGGTGTTTTCCTTCACGATTCTAACCCCACTGATCTTTCTTGCTTTCTTTCTCTTTCTCTTTCTCTTTCTTTCTCTCTTTCTTTCCCTCCTCCCTCCCTCCCTCCCTCCCTTCCTTCTCTCTCTCTCCCTCTCTCTCTAATTTGAAAGAAAAGCTGTGTGTTCCTCTGGAGCTCTCTGAGCAGAACTGTACTTGTTTCTGTCACAGAGACAGGGGCTTAAATTGAAGAAGCTGATACTCATCACTGGCTAGGGCAAAGGAAGAAAGTTCTAGGGCAGCACAAAGCATCTGTGGTTCATGGATCCAGGGTACCGGCATCAGATCAGCTTCTTAACAGAATCCCAGGTGGTTCCTACACAGACTGAAGTCTGAGCAGCCCTGCACACCCTCTCCTCACCTTTCACTGTTAATCCTAATTTCCCTCCTCTAAGCCTGGGAGTCCAGAGAGTCTGTTCTGCACTCTGTCTCTCCATTTTAATTCACTGTTGGTGGCAGAGCCGTTTGGCAGTCTCTGGCAGTTCAGTGCCACGACCCATCAGCGCTCAAGTTCGCAGACTATCGTGGTACCCAGTGTCAGTCCTCCTTGACAGTGCTTGGCTCATAGCCTCACCGACAGCCAAGAGGAGGACGAGGCAGGGGTGGAAGCGATAATGCCCAAGGCCCCCACGCAAGCCACAGTCACGATCCCTGCACACACAGGCGGCTGGACAGACACACTGCCACTCCCTCTCACCCTGTGACCTGCCTCCTGGCCACACTGAAGGGGCACCCACAGAAGAACCTTTTAGCCTCTTCAAAGCACCAAACTGAAAATTTAAAGATGGTGAATTTAATAAGCGAATGACAGCAGTGTATGTGGCACCGCAATAAGCATCCGCCCTGGTTGCTCTATCCCTAGTCCTGTATTTATCAATGCGATGCTGATTCAGTCTCCCGATGAGAGCTAGAACAGAAGGGGAGTGGCCAGGGCCCCATACAAATTGTTCTCCTTCATCTGCATTCCCTCCCTCTCTCTTTCTTTCTCCTTTTAGCAATGAATTGATTAAGGCCTGAAATGAAGGAAATGCAATATCTGTCAACTCGCTATAAATACAGACGGGAAATTCTGAGAGGTCCCCCCCCACCCCCCGCCAACCCTGTTTTTCTGGCATTTGTTTCAATGCTGTGTGGATTTATTCAGGAATGAGCTGGGAAGCCAGTACTCTAAAAATGACTAAATACGTGCAAACATAAAAAAATCAAACCTCTGTACCTTGGACTAATCTGATGGTTATATAGCTGCAGCCTCATCTCCATTTTTATTGGAAGCAAATTACCGATATACGTACGATTCCCAGGCTGCTTCATGTTACTCTCCCCCACCGGAGTGTGTGTGGTTAACTCTGTCCAAGCGAGATGATCAAGCTTGCTTTCGGACTCACACGTCATGTCCTGCTCATATAGACAGACTGACAGACATGTAGGAGTCAAACCAGCTCTGAAATCATCTGCTGTTTCACAGAGACCAGTGGATTCAGACCAACTCTTTTGCCTACAAACATGCACAGATCTCTCTGTTTCTTCAGCAAACAAAATAAGAATATTTTTTTCCTCTACGCTACCTTCTCAAGTGCCAGCCAGTCTCTGTCTTATTCAACAGCTTGAAGTTCAGCCAGTATGTTTTAGGTACCGATGTGAGACAGATCTCACTTCCTGTTTCTATCACTCCTGCGTTGTCAGTACAATTCTCACTGTGTCTATGGGGAAACAGGCCAGAAGCCCAAGAGTGAATAAGAATAAGAGCTGGGATTCAATCTTAAGTTTTCTAACTAGAACCTTTGCACTAGAGCTCAGTGGTTCTCAAGGTGTGGCCACTGGGATAGCAGCGCCAACCTCCCCGCCGCCCGCTGGCCCCACGGGGACCTGCTGAATCAGAACCTCTGGGGGGTGGGACCCAGTAGTCCATCTAGCAAGCCCGCAGCTGGCTGGCCGTGTGGCTGGGAAGGGGCCACATTAGCTGGAGCTGCCCCTTCCCAGCCCTTCAGAGCTGTCGGCAAAGACAGAGAATGCCAGGGGCCTGCTCTCACTGAGAAGACACTCCCTCTTTCACAAGTGCATTTCCATGACCACAGCCGCCTCCATAGCACTGTGTGTGTGTGGGGGGGTGGGTGTGTGTGTGTGTGTGTGTTTTCCTTTTCCCATTCAGCAAACATTCATTGAGCGCATCTGATGGGCAGGATACTGGGCTGGAGGCTCTATCAAGGCTCAGGTGAACAGAGTGTCTCTCTGTTCAGAGGAAATCACGGCGATGTTAAAACAGCGACCCTAAAAGGCCATCCGGGTCTTCTCACGAGCACCCCTGGGCCTTTGCCTCCGGCATCTGTAAGCCCTCCCCAAGGTGACATTTGTAGCCATCTTCTTTTCTCTTTCTATACTTCCTCCTGTTACTTTTCTCAAAGCTTCCCGCTCCTCCTGCTCCCTCTGCCTCAGCCATCTCTTTGCCCCATCTCCAAAAGCCCAGAACCTCCATTTAATTAGACACAAGTCCTTCAGTTCGCACCTCGGTGTCTCTAACATCTCTCCATTTTCATTCCCACTGCTACCAGGGTAGTTCAGGCCTTCCTGCTCTCGAACAAAAATGATTCCACTAGCCACCTAACTAGACTTCCCATCACCTGTCTCCAGAGCCCATCCCAACATAATACAGCATGCAGAACTCTTGCTAGTTCCTCCTGGCCCACCAAGCTCAAAGCTGTCTTGTAAGAAGATTCTTTACAACATTGTTCCAAGTAAAATTCCCCAGGCCTATCCCCCAATGTGCTCCGTAACTTCGATAAAACAGACGATCAGTAAAACTTTTTCAAACACAACCCTTTTATTTCCACATCTGCCCATGTGTTAGTTTCTTTGCAGTGTTACGTGTTGACATTCTACACTTCTTTCAGATCCGAGTGCAGTAACACCTCCTCCACGGTGCTGTCCGAGGCTGGCCAGCGAATTGCTTCCTTCTCCACTGGATTTCAACAGCACTTGGCTTTTCCTTCCGGGTCCTTGGTTACTCCCCTTGGCATGCGGATACTGGAATGGCCCAATTACCACGTGCCCTTGAGAGCTGCATGCCTTTGCTACCCTAACCAGTAACTATCTCAGGGGTGAAACTCTCTCAATAGCAGTTGAATATAATTGAAATTTGTTTCTTTCTTCTGTTTCTCGTTTATATACCAGCGATGTATGATCCTGCTTTCCTTTTAACATCTGAATCACAAATCAAATTTAGTTTCTATCCCAAAGATCCAGAATTTACCTTTCACAATGTCTAATTCAAATATCTGGTCTGGACCTTTTATGTCAGCATGTCTTAAATTCAGTTCCCAGGACTCACAAGAAAGAGGTGTCAGTGTGCCTTGCAAATTAACATCTAAATTATGGTGGATTAACATGTCTACCCTGTATGACCTTCTCGTTACCCTTTGCTAGGCCGTCAGGTACTCAGTTTCTGAAAAAGGGGTGAATTCTTCCTCCCTTGGAGGCTGCCAAGGTCAAATAAGAAAACGAAATTGATATGTCCAGCAAAATAACACAAGCCAGATTATGACTTAAGGTTCTGGAGCGGAAATGATTCGCTTTCCTTCTACAGACAAAGCACCCGAGGCCCAGCCCTGCGGTCACCGGCTGGAAGAAGGCAGAGCCAACGCCAAGATCGTTGTCCTTTGACTCGCTGCCAGACCCTTCTCCAGAGCAATGACCAAGATCCCTTCAGTGACAAACCGCACCTGAGGAGCTGGACCGATGGGGGGGGGGGGGGGGCGGGCGCCCCTCCCCCATGGACGAAAGCCGCCAGCATCTGGATGCCCTGTGAGGCAGGGGGCTTCACAGGGCCTGGGCTGCAACGTGGGAGGCATTCTGGCAGGGCTGGTGACAGTGACGGTGATGATCTGGATCATTTCTGCAGCTGCCGGGCTGACTCAGGGCTGACTCGCTCAGCGGTGTAGGCAGGAGTGACGGCTCTAAGCCGCTGATGTCTGACCTTCCGGACCTTCCCTGCCGAGTGTGTCCGGGTGTCTGGGGCAGCTGTGACACCCTGTGGCCAGGTTGGCTCATCACAGCAGAGCATCCCTCAGTAAAGACAGTATATGGGACAGGGGAGGGGGAGCAAGAGCTGCTGGCCTGAGCCGGTGCACCGTTCAGCCTTTCGGCTGCAGCTCACTCTCACGGTTCCGCCATCGCCCGGTCCCGCTTCCACCATCATTAGACTGACTGGTGACCGTTCTGACTTTGGTTAATGTAGGATGCCACCAAGACAGAGGAGGTGAAGAGAACGTTAGAGGTAAAGACCACAGAAAACGACTCAGAATCAAACCCAATGCCTTCAGAGGGCAGGGGCCATATCTTCCTCCCCACAGCTCCCTACCCAACCCATCCAGCACACTGTATACCTAGGTGCTTAATAAATGTTGCTGACGATTAACCGTGTCTCGTGCCCAGCAGCCTGGCCAAGGGCTGATAACTACCATATGCTATTGTATAGCTTTGATCTGTCAATATAAGTTAATCTCACACCACCAACAGACGGTTTCAGATTTGACTTGCTCTTGATGTATAGCGAGCTTTGAAGAGCAGGCACAAGGCAGCTCTGGCCTTCCCAGAGAAGCCCCGAAGACAGGGCTCTGCGCGAGTGTGCTGACGGAAGGAGACGCGTCCCACCGCCGTCAGACTGCGCCGTTCACGTGGGTCCTCTGCTCAGCTTTCTTTCCCTCCGTCTCCTTCCTCCCAAGACACAATCTCTCCTTTCTTGCATGGGCAATGGCCTTGAGTTTCAGTTTTATCTTTTCATGCTCGCTCTTGTCCTTTGAGAAAATAGTTTTTTATTCAATAATTGAGCACTGCAGAACATGAGACTGGAAGGAGAGTAAATCTAACGATGGCCTTTTCTGGGTGAGCCGCACGATGGCACCCAGCAGGGCGCAGCTTCCGCCGTGGAGCAGGCGACAACAGCTGTCAGCCTAAGTAAACTCACTTAGGACTTGTAATTTTAGGAAATAATTTAGAAAGGCGCGATCATGTCACTTGCACTGGAGGAGCTGACAGACTGCATGCATCTTTTGTGCCACGCTGATTTCTGGAAGTGTGTTGGACTGTGACCATCTATATCTATCAGATGATAAGTATAAAATAAGATACAGAAAGAAAAAACATCCGGAGACGGTGATATTCCCATGCTTATACAGTCCGTGCGGAAAAGAAAGGCTAGAGTTGGAAAAGGAGGGTGAAGCTCTGTGTGATGCGGGCAGTTGCCCCCTGTCAGGAGAACCAGCTGTGGTAGGCTTGGTCCATGCTGCTGGCTGCCTTTCCGAACCACGGCCCCTGGTAGCTGTCACGCTGGACACTGTCTGCGGTCACGCTGGGTCTTAGCCAGCGCTCGTGGCTGGTCCGTTCTCAACCCTGGCTTACTGGGCACTACATGATCTGGTTCCTGCCCTACATCCCACTGCTTTAGATGTTACACTGTCCTGTTTTTCCTCCGTCTGCCTCGGGGCCTTTGCACTTGCTGAGCCTTCTGCTAAGAACGCGCGTCTCCCAGCCCCTTTCCTGGGACGACCCCTCATGTCACTCAGAGCTTGCCTGAAATGTTACCCTTTCAAAGCTCACTCGGCTTCTTGCCCTACACCCTTCTCTCTCTCTTTTCCCTGCTTTATTTTTCTCTGTTATAGATGCTTAGAATTATAGTTCATATGCATTTTTGTAATTTATAATCCATCTTTCCATGCCGCCTGGGCTCTTGTCTCCTTTAGTCAGTGTTTAGTACTTAGCAGTTGCTCAGTAAATATTTATCGACCAAAAGCATTAGGTCTCCCTTGCTTCTGAATTGAACCCCTTCCTCTCCAAAATTTCCAACTTATCTTGTAGATAAATTGTTAGAGGGAAACTTGTTTCTTGATTTTATATAGTAATAGAGCCATGTGTCTGTGAAAATTAACTTTCCAGTCCGTAAAATGAGATCTCATCTGTATTCTAAAGCGTTACAGCAAAGCAGTAATTGGAATTTCGGAAACGGGGTATTTACTAATCGTTTATTATATGCCCACCATATTGCCAAGAACTTTCCAAACATTTTGTGATTTATTTCCCTCCACAACTATTCTGGTTGGCAATATTATACCTATTTTATAAATGAGGAAACCGAGGCTCGGAAAGAAAGAAAAAAAACTTGACTAAGGCTGTAGCACCTGTGGTTGTAATCTTATCTGGAAATAGGATCTTTTCAGATGTTATTAAGTTAAGGATCTCAATGTGATATCATACTGGATTTAGGCAAATCCAGCAATGGTGTCCTTATAAGACGGGAACACAGAGACACACGGAGGAGACAGCCACATAAAGATGATGGTAGGGAGTGGGGTGGGGGGGTTGTCTACAAGGTAAGGATGCCCAGGGTGGCTGGCACCCCCCGGACCTAGGAGAGTCCTGGCAAAGATACTCCCTCCGAGATTCTAGAAGGAACCGCCCCTTGATTTTGGTTGTTTTAAGTACTGGAAGAGAATAAATTTCTGTTGACTTAGGCCACTTAGTTTGTGGTCATTTATAACCCATTCAGCTAACACAAAATCTTGAGTGGTAAGTGACAGAGTAAGGAATCGAACCTGGGTCTGTTGGCCCTAAAGCCTGACTCATTCCACTCTCCCAGTTGACCTCCCCAAATAATACAGCTGGGAGGCCATCCTATTTGACATGTTATAACAAAATAGAAAGATCTGAAAGCAGAGTTCCATAACCAAATGAAATCTGCCAGCGTGGTTGCTACCTTTGGTCACACTGTCATCTATATTCATGCCCAACGTGCAAAAGAGGACCTCACACCAAGGGAACTCTCGGGTGATTCCAAATTGAAAGAGTTGCAAATGCCAGGAAAGAAAAAAAGACACATGCAGAGAAACTTAGTAGCAATAGCAATGAGAGCAGAAAATAATGAAGAGAGATTTCACTGGAGGGAAAGAACAGCGGCCACCTTTGAAGAGAAATATTCAAAGCAGAGAGCGAACTTGAAAAGGAGTCGTGGAGGAAAGAGCTGTGCAGGCGGCAAGTCAAGTTTAGACTGGTCATGCAAGACAGTAGCGGGGAGAGAAAAAGCACTCGTATCCTTTCGAAGGTCACTTACAGAGGTAAAAATCACACAGCTGGTGGGTTGCAGTGTCCCTTTTTATGAGACTCTAATGAGAAGATACATTATTTCCCAGTAAAGGCAAACCAGAAGGTAGAAATGTACCACAGCAAGGTAGGAAAGGGTTAAAAGAAAGCAAGGTAAGCAAGGGATGGATGGACTTCTGGGGACAGATTAAAAGCACTAAATACATATACCTGACGAGGTGATAATTGAGGTCCCTGGAGAAGCCCTGGGGGCTGTCTGGACAGGGTCGGGGAGCCAGCGCAGGGGGCAAGGGTGGACCAGCTTAGAGAATCCCATGGGGCAAGCCGGGCATGCGGTGGGAGCAAATCCCAGAGCGGGGGCAGCACGGACGCCCTGGCAGCGTGAGGTTTAGTGCATCCTTGCGTGACTCCCATTTCAAGTAACCCTCCCTTGAGACGCCTTCCCCAAGTCACCGGCCAGCGAGAGCCCCCTCTCCTCAGGTGCTGCATCTCTGTTTTAGTGCCTGTCACTGTTTGGTTCCTTTCTTCTCCTGGCCCCTATAGAATCAAGGGTCTGGGAATCAAGGTCAAAGGGGTGAGAGCCACACTCCTCCTCTGTTTAGCCCCTATGACCACGCTCACCAAATCAGCAGCATCTAATTACGTATAAATAAAAGACACACTACGGGTGATTTTCTCCCAGCTGTGAATTAACTAAAAAGGTCACCCAAGAATGTGATTTTTCTCCCCAAGGAACAGCGATATCAAAAGCTAATGAAATCTGAACTTTATCATTTTCCACCAAACTTTTCATTTTGTTTTAGGATATTGGGAGAGTGAGAGAGAAGCATGGAGGTGGGAATGGAATGGGGGCTGGCGGCGGTGAGGCCAAAGATGTTTGGGGGTGACCTTTGGTATTAGGCCCGACAGGAAGTGCCGCTGTTGTCATCGATAAACTGAAGACGTTGTAGGCTCGGCAGAGATACACTAAGTGCCTACTATGTGCTTGACACTCTAACTGACAATGAATGGCTCCTGGGCCTCGCGCAGGGCCTTGCTCACAGTAGGTGGTCAACATGTATCAGCTTTGGAATGAATAAATAAACCAACGAAGAGGTCTGACCTAAGGCAGAGCTTCCTCTAGCCACAGATCCCCGGGGGACGCTAATTACAGAAGAGTTCGCAAAATTTTCAGACACTTGGAAGCCAGGTTCCCAGAGTCATCTTTTAGGACCTAATTGGTCTCTAATGACATCTACTACTTACGTCTGTTCTCAGTTCTGAAGGGAGGGGTAATTCCAGAATAAAATCAGGGCAGCCCAAGGGGAAGGGTCGATGTCGGAGGTCCGTGGAAGTGAGGACGTGCTGGGTGCGGCAGGTCCCCAGAAGGCGGTAGGGTCACAGAGAACAAAGTAAGGGCCCTCCCTCAGCATAAACTCCAGACTCTTCGTGGGAGGTTGTGATGGATGCAGACATGATCCAAATTCCCCATTTTCTGACAGAGGAATGAAAGCTCAGTATCAAGTAAACCTGCACGTCTGCTTCACGTCACGCTCTCTGGTGTGGTGGTTCCCTAACATGACGGGTCTGAGGGGCAGTAGTAACATCTGCGTGACAGTATCAATATTCGTTTATATAGCATTTACTAAGTGGCAGGCTTTGGGAAGAGGCAGTTGCTATACAGGTTCCCTGGCTCGCGCCTACGGATTCCCATTCAGCAGCTCTGCAGCTGGAGCCCAGAAATGTGTATTTTTAATAAAAACCCCAAGTGAGTCAGAGGAGAGCAGTCCTGGGACCAAACCTGCAGAAAAATGTTTTAAGCTCCATTTGCTTCATAAGCTTAATAGACCTGCCTGTGTCATCATAAATTTAATGAGCCATATAAGGAGTGAGGAAGGGTCTTATAGTTTATGTATTTATTTATTTTCCTTACCCGAGGATTTTTTAAATTACTGATTTTAGACAGAGAGGAAGTGGCGGAGGCGGGGGGTAGAAAAACTGATGTGAGAAACATCAATCATTTTTCTCCTATTCGCGCCCCGACTGGGGATCAAACCCACAAACTTTTGGTGTTTGAGATGATGATCCAACCAACTAAGTCAATCACCAGGGCAAGGAATGGTCTTTGAAATCCCCTCAGCCTAATCCTAACAGTTTACAAACGAGAAAACCATGGTACAAAGATATCTGCAGTTCTTAACCAAAACTGCAGTTAAAGGCAAGACTATACAAACATGTTTTGTTGTTGTTGTTGTTGTTATTGTTGTTTTGGCTTTTGTTTTTTTTTAACCTCTGTTTCTTCACTGAAAGTCTCTTCTCGGGCATCAAACTTGGCCATGTGCACAGTCTGGAATTAAAGAGTAATTCTGTGATTCATAATTGGCCCCCTTTACGGAATATTCTGTGAAAACTCAGTTTCCAAGATATGCATAAGAGCGCTATGTCTTAGGTGAAAGCATATTTTAGTGGTAAGCCCGGCCTAACCAATTCTCAGCTTTATGACACTCATTCTCTCTTTTTGAGCTGCATCTTCAAAAAGAGGGTTAAAAGGCTTACCTCGAACAAATATTATGATTCAATCGAATATTTAAAACGACTGACCCCATACGAAGTCCTCCATTTATATTAGCTTCACTAATACTACATAACCATTGATCCAATGGCAATAACATGTTTTGTTTTTCACTTTTTTTTAACCCTCACCTGAAGACATTTTTTTTATTGCTTTTGGAGAGCAAGGGGGAGAGAGAAACATCGATCAGTTGCCTCTCGTAGGTGCCTGGACCCAGGATAAAACCTGCAACCTAGGCATGCACCCTGCCTGGGAATTGAACCCGCAACCTCCCACTCTGAAGGACTACACTCCAACCAGCTGAGCCACAAAGGCCAGTGCTACACATTTTGTTTCTTAAATGGCAGATCCACATTTTCCTATCAAAGTTCCGTTGCCCAGTACTTGTATTTGAGACAATAACTCTCTTTCTCATTTTCTCGTCATTTGAATCTGAACCATGTGCAAGTGATTGCTAACAACCATTTCCAATCTATGAAAACAGCAATTTCATATGATTTCACCTGCCATATAAAATAAGTCCATGATCATGATTTTGATGACACCACATTCTCACCAATGGAACTAAAATTTAACAATACTTCTTGAAGCTCTGATTGTCAGAGTCTAACATAAATTACAGAATACTGAATCAACGTTCACACAGTTAGTGGAGAGAATTTCACGCAATGGCTCCTCCTGAGTGCTCTTCCAGGGGGTTGTCTACTTCCCACAGGATGGCCTTCTTCCTTCAGTCAGAGGACTCCTTCCCCCACTGCCAAAGCCAGCTCTCGGGCTGTTCTTTCAAATTCCTCCTGTCCAGTCCTCAGAGCAAAAGAAAACCAACCATAAACTCTGAAGGATCACGAAGGATATTGTTCTCAGCCATCAACGCTGACATCCAAACAGCTGTCAGATTTCAGGAAACATCAGTCCTGTCAAATGACACTAGCCCAAATTCCCATCAAAGGGTCAATAAATTGAGTACAAGCAGGAGCCTTGCAGAATGCAATCCGCAATCACAGCGGCAAGGCCACAGGCGGGGTGCCCGGCTGGGAAGGGAGAGATGATGCTCAGATCGGAGCAGAGACGGATCAGAGGAGGCGGTGCTTACGTTAGAAAGATGATTATAACGCCTATTAATAGTAAGGAATTACAGCACAAGCTCTTTCCTACCAGAGAGCAAGTGTCCTGGTGACAGACAAGGCGGAAGAGACAGACCAAGCAGCAAAGGTGCTTTTTGCAATGCGAAGGGCTAAAGACAGACAACCAGCCCTTCCGGTTTCTTTCTTTTCCTTTTTTTCTTAAGTCAACTTTAATTTACAAGAAGATGGGAAAATTGGTGTAGGGATGGACGGACAAATAAATGTACACAACTGACAAATCTATAAGTGAATGATGAAAATTCACTGATGAACTAGGATATTTTTTTCTATATAAAGTAAAGATTGATAATACTCCCAAATCTATACATTTGGAGAAACTGCAAATGATTTGACGTTATGTAAACACAGGATATAGCTTTGGCAGGGTCAACAGGAAAGCCAAATCAATCGCAATGGGGGACGGTGTCCTCTCCTTGTCCACTCTGGCCTCATCTCCCATTTGTCACTCAGCCCTCCACACTTGGTGTGTTCCGGACTCTACAGAAGCATCTCGCGACAGCTACCACTTCAACCCAATGGCCAGTTTTCATCTTCTTCCTACCGCACGGCAGTCACTGAAACTCTAATGAACTTCATCTCCCTGTTCCTGCCTCTGGAAATTCTGTGGTTTATTTTTTACGTTCCTGAAAGTATTTTCTCTTTCCCATTGATAGGTTTTGCTTGACTAGAACACTATTTTTATTTTTATTTATTTATTTTATCCTCACACGAGAACACGTTTTCATTGTTTTTAGAGAGAGAGGAAGGGGCGGGCAGAGAAACGTTGATGTGAGAGAGAAACATCGATGCCTTCTCATACCTGCCCCAACCAGGGACGGAACCCAAAACCTGGGTATGTGCTCTGACTGAGTATCAAACCCACAGCCTTTCGGTTTGGAGGGTGACGCTGCAACCACCTGAGCCACACCAGCCAGGGCTAACACACGCTTTGAATGCATGTTCACCCTTAGCCACCTTTCGTTTTACTGATGCCTCGTCTTCAGAGTCCCTCTGCTTAATGGCTTTTAAACCCTACTTTCGGTGTTAACATTAAACTCACATTTCTAGCCCCGTGGCTGTGAATCATCTGAATGTGCCGGTCAGTGTCTGGCCCCCGGCCCCAGCTGCCCCGATGGGAGCCGCCGGAGCCAGAGCCCCGGTGCCGTCAGGCCTGGCCGCAGCCGCCTCCACGCCCGCGAAGTGTGGGCTGCACCCCTCAGGCTGCAGCTGTTGCAGACTGCTAACCTCGGGGTCCCCCCTGCTTCTGCGTCCTGCAGAGACTGCTCCCTGATCTCCCTTCTGACAACCGCCCGCGCCTGGTACACATCACGTCCCCTCGGTTTGGACAGGGAGACTCGCCCAGCCCTGCGCCTCCTCACCAGCTGTGCTCCCTCTTCTTGCCTCTTGCTCATTGGAGGAGGAGGAAAAGCATTCCTCCTATTTTATTCTTCGTTCTACCTTTTCCCAGTCAATCCTAAGAACCAACTACAAGTCAAATGCTGCTCTAGAAGGAAATGGAGCGATGACCACACAGGTAAGTCCCTGCTCAGTTGAGAAGAAAAACAGGAAACAAACAAATGCACATGTTGCCAACTATTTTTGAAAATGAGGAAGAAAAGCAAGTAAAGGGGTAGAGTGATGGGGGAGGGGATGTTCTTTAAAATCAGAAGGTGGGGGTGTTTGGGCAGAGAGTTGAGCAAGCACTATTTCCACTCCTCTTCTCAGGTTCAGTTCTAAGGGCCTCATTTGCATATTTAAAGACTTTTGTAGGTGATGTGGCCTCCTGGTCAAAGGCAAAATCTTCAGAGTATCTCCCTCCCTTCTTCAACCCTGCAGGACTTTCCAGTTGAGAGAGCACGGTGAAGATGATGGTGAGTCTTCTCTCTTTTCCTCCTACTCAGGAGGCAGAGCCTGTTAACTCCTTTAAAGAAAGACTCAGAGCAGAACAAAGGCTCCAGGTGTGTCCTGTCCCCACAGAGGAGAGCTCAGGACACTCAGGAAAGTGGCACAAGATCAAAGGAACTGTCCCGGCAGGTCATTCCATTGACTCCCCCTGAGTTTACAGTAAACTCCTGCCTCTGAGCCCTTTCAAGTAGCTGCTGCTTTCACAGTATCTTATAAATAGGCTTGTTCTCTTAATAAGAACCACTTCTCTGGCCTTGGTAGCCTGCTGAATACCGGGCTTTAAATAACAGAATAAAAAAACCCCCACAGAAATGTACATTGGCTTCCTGATTCGACTGCCATGGGGGTGGGGACACCTTGGTGGAAGAGGCTGCAGTGAACCTGCCACGGTCTCCACATCCTGTCGTGCACTGCAACTGCGTCCCCCAACGCCTGCGGCGAGCTCTCGCCTCCCATGTTGGCGAATATTCCTTTTTCCCTCTCTCTGTTGATTTTTGGTTGGGTTCAAATTCTATGCCCTAGAAAAAAACTGACTGGCGTCCAAATGGATAAAAGTATTAAAGGTGTGTTTCAATAACTGCTATGCAGAAAAACCCTCAAAGGGAGCTGGGATTTTCTCCTGTCTGGTGTTACACGTAAGCAGTGGCCAGAGTGTCTGCTCATTTAGGAAGAAGCACGTGACACAAACAGGAGACTGTATAGATGACAATCTTTGGGATGGAAGAAGAGAGTGAGGTTGACATGTCACAGAAGTTCTTTCAATACCTGACTTTGATAGTCATGTTTCTTTTTCTCCCTCCCACTCTGTGCAAGCTTATATAATTTATCACACTCCAATAAGGTTCGTGCTGTTTCCATCACCAAATTCTAAGCTACCAAGGACAGATACCTGTCCCACTTCACCATCTAGTCCAGACTAGCTATTCTCCAATCTGTGTATGTGTGAGCGTCTTCCGGGGCTGGTGGAAATGCAGATGGCGGCACCCCGCCCTGGAGTGTCTGATTCAGTGGGTCTGCAGGGGACCTCATACTCTGAATTTCTAACAAGTTCCCCGGTGATGTTGCTGGTCCTGGGACCTCATCCCCACCGCTTTGGAAAGCCACGAGCTTGGGATGTAGTACAGTGTCTATTGTGTAAAACAGTGTCTATTCTATAGCATGACCTCTACAAGTAGTTAATGAAATGCAAAAAAGCAAAAGAATGCAGGGAAGAGAGAAACAAATGTGCTGATATTGGAGGCCTCTTGGAATGTCTCAAAAGAGTGTGAAGTGGAGCCTGATATTCACAGTCTAAATCAGAGATCTTTATTTCCCTCTCACAGATTTGCTGGAAGTGGTTTAGGAACCGGATTCAAGTTTTTCCCATTTTAAACACTGACTGACAGTAAGGGGGAAGTCCAAGATTCTACTCTGAGAGGCAGAAGTTTTTTTGGGTTTTGTTTTTTTTTTAAACTGCATTACTTAGTAAGTCTAGGAAACTTCATTAATTTACCTATTTCTCTCAGGGGCAGAAGAGGCTAATTTTCTTAACTCTCACCATGGCACACGCCTCATTCCCATTCAAGAAAGTGTCTCTTCACACACGAGGACCCAAGGCAGGCGTTTCAGGGCCATCTGCTACACTTGAACATTCCATTCTCCTTACAGCATGAACATTGCTTGATCTTGACCTTGCGGTGTCCAGCATCATGTGGACCAGAGAACCTGCGGGTTGACTAAACTGTCCTCTTTCCCAGCTGTTGTGCGGAACTGGCGTTTACTTACACTTCATGCAACAGCGAGGCGCTGCTGAAATGCACTTACCCATACATCCCACACCCACAGTTCTGTTGCAGAGAAAGCGATGCAATGACTATCTTCGGCTGGACTGGCTATGCTCTAGGAAGGAGAGGTCACCTGGGTGATAAACCAGCAACCTAACTGAGTTCCTAATAGAGAAAAAAATGTTTGTGTTCCAAAGGGACACAAAAGGTTTGCTGTGTCACTGGAGCGGGGAGGGACACACATGGTGTCTGTTGATTTATAGGTCTGTCACTTGCTTGTTCTGTGAACTCCTGCAAGGAACATGCTCACTGACACTTGGTCTCATATAGAAAATGGGTACGATCAAGTTAAAATGAAAATTTGAGATAGTGTTCCTCAAATAGAACGCAAACACTAGCATACTGTTGGCATTTAATAAGTGCTAGAGAGGAAACTAGATGAGTCGTTAGGGTCTCCAATAGGTGCCCAGGTTACTGTTTTGTTTTGTTTTGTTTTTTGTGCTTTGCTTTGTTTTTTCTATAACCATCTGCCACCAAAATATCATCTTCCTCAGAGGGTTTTTAAAAAGATATGAATTCACTGTCAATATCTGAAAATTAGGAGATTTCATACTAAAATCAGATTTGTGGCCTTCCTTGAAAAAATGGAAGATTTGGCTCAGGACCAGGCTAAAGAGCAGGTGCCCTTCCCAGTGCGGGATGCTACGCTGTCCAGTTTGCTGTCATCACGGGCTTCGGGACCTGCCAGGTCCCTGCCGGGACCCCTGCACCTCAGCCCCATGCCATGTGGAGCCGACTCTCAGAGGAGGCAGTTCAAGGCCCCCAGCTCTTCCTCTGCCTCCTTCACAGGCCTCGAGACCCCAGTATTTTACTTTCCAATGAGAATTTACAAGAGCGCAGTGTGAGCCACACTTCTAGGCATAGAGTCTTGTCAACAGGGAAAGAAAGACAAGGTTGTGTTTGGGCAAACACTTTTCCTTCCTCTTGCACTCCCTGATTTAAAAATCTGGGACTGAGGAGTGACTAAAGGGAAAGGACTGAGAGTGGCTCTCCCACCACTTGGCTATAAACTGGTCCTCCGGCTGATCCAGTGCAAGCTTATCTC
Source organism: Mormoops blainvillei (assembly GCA_004026545.1). NCBI lineage: Eukaryota > Metazoa > Chordata > Mammalia > Chiroptera > Mormoopidae > Mormoops > Mormoops blainvillei. The sequence goes on from PVJD01005420.1 coordinate 83,145, forward strand.
ACGGTTTCCAGACATAACCTCAAATAACATCATAATTTGCAAACGGCTGACAACAGCCATGCACTACCTAAATTTTGTTTGCTTTGGGTGGAGAAACATGAAATTTGCATAACAGCAACTACAGTCATACCTCAGTACTCGTCGGTTTCAGAACGCGTCAAAAACCTGTACTGGTCGTATTTTGACAACAAAAAATAGTTCAACACTTGGAGCTTGCTTGGGACTCGTCACACTTGCTAGAACTTGTGTGAGTCACGCTGCCACCCTGCAAGAGAAAATGCTTATAGAAAAAAATTTGTTTGGTCCTCATCAGTTTTGGCACTTGTCACGAGTTCCGGAACAAATTAACGACGTGCACCAAGGTACCACTGGATTTCTCTCTGTAGGACACTTCCTCTGAGACATCAGAAATCAAAGCCAAGCACATCTTGAAATGCAACAATAAGAAAACAAACAACCCAATTATAAAAAGGGCAAAATATCTGAACAGACACCTCACCAAAGAAGATATACAATTAGCAAAGAAGCATATAAAAAGATGCTCCACGTTCTATGTCATTAGGGAGCAGCAATTAGAACAGCAATGAGACAGTACGCTCCTCACCTACATAAAAGGCCAAATCCAAAGCCCCGACGACACCAAATGCTGACAAGGAGGTGGAGCAACAGGGATCCCCATTCGCTGCCGGCGGGAGTGCAGCACGAGGTGGCTGTGACTGAACGCGCTTTCACCGTGCAGTACAGCAATCGTGCTCTTCGGCATTTACTCGAGTTAATCAAAACCTGATGTTCATACACAAGTCTGCGCATGAATGCGTATGATAGCCTTATTCACAACTGCCAAAACCTGGAAGCAACCAAGATGACCTTCGGTAGGTGAACGGATAAATACGCGCTGGTCCGTGCAGACAACGGAACATGAATCGGTAGTAAAAGAATGGAGTTATCAAGCCATGAAAAGACAGGGAAGAACCTTGGATGCATACTTCTGAGTGAAAGAAGCCAACCTGAAAAGAATGCACACTGTATGACTGCAACTACCTCTCACTCTGGGAAAGGCAAAACTACGGAAACAGTAAGACAACCGGCGGCTGCCAGGGAAGGGAGGGGTGCATACGCAGGGCACAGAGTGTTTCTGGGGGAATGAAACTGTTCTGTGTGACACTGTCATGTTACATGTGTTTGCCCAAGCCCACAGAACATGCAACACAAAGAGTGAACTCTAATGCAAACTATGGACTTCAGTTCAAGCTAATGTATCAATATTGGCTCACCGGTTTTTACAAATGTGCTACATAATGGAAGATGTTAATAGTAAAGGAGACCAGAGGGGAAGGTGAGCGAGTATGTGAGAACTATTTACATTCTGCTCAATCTTTTTTTGGAAACCTAAGTGGCTCAAAAATGTATTAATTTAAGAAAATACAAAGCATGCTAATTTCAAGTTCATTAGAGAGGAAGAGTCAAGAGCTGCTTCAAAGTCTTGTCTCAAAACACCATTTTACCTCACTTTATTCTCAACAAGATTTAAGGACAAAACCAAGTAAATGCTATTATACGAGTGAGTCATTCAGCAATTATTAGTGTCTAATATGTGTCAGACACTAAAATACAGGCTCTTCATACACTTTCCCCCAAGTCTTAATTAGATGAAGATAACTTTGGCCATCTCTATGTCTTTAATGAATACTTCACCCAGACTAATTTGCTAATTCACACAGAAAACCCAGTATTGCTCCCCCCACACACCCCTCCCACATAACTGGTGAGCCCTGTTCTGTCCAATATGAACTTCTTGGCACATTCTGCCAAATTAAAACCTGGGGTTCAACTAGAGACTAATATTGGACTAGCAAAAACCAGCATCATGACTTCTAACAGCAATTTCTATATTCCGTCAGATGTTAGGAGGGGATCAGGCACATCAAAGATTTGCAAAGAGAAAAGAACTTGAAATGGAAAGTCCACTGGTTCCCAATCCCTGGCTTTTGCCAGCATCCTCTGAATAATTCTCCCCAATGCAGAAGTTAATGCTTTGTATCTGCACTGCATCAAAGGATGAGTTTTAGCTGCTACATACATTTGTGCAATAAATCCACAAAAGGCAAGATTTAATAAGGAAGAGACATAAGAAATCAAAAAGCAAATCATGCTGATTTCACAGAAAACTTAAAGAAAAACGTGAGATCCTTTTTTGGCTCTTTAAAAGGGTCACTGACAAGACAGAAAGCCTACAGTGTCCCATTCGTCATGAAACACACTTTACTTTGTAAGAAAAGGCTTACTGCTAAAAGCTTAAAGAACGTTAGCTTTATTTCTTTCAAGCAATGCTGTTGACTATCTTCAACCTCCAACTTAGTTCTGTGAAATAAACATATTATTCATATGTTACCAGTTTTGACTGCTCGATGTGGAAAGTAGAGAAGAGCTATCGGCATTGACACCCACTGACACCCACATTCAACATTTTAGCCATTGGGTTCAATCGCCTACCCACTCCACCTACTAGCAAGTAGCAAAAGTAGTTCTGCTTTCTCTTCCTTTGGGTGGGCAGATGTCCACCCGAGGATGCAGGTCTGTGGAAAGGCAGAACAGGAACTGTGCCACAGAGAGAGAAAGGGCACGTAAATAAACCCGCAAGCTTAATCGGGCTGTGAGTAATTAAGAGTTAGCTGAGGCAGAAATGATCCTACCTGATCTGGGGGTCAAAAGACATGGGTTTAAATTTCAGCCGCCTTCTCTTTTTTTAATTTATTGTTTTTAGGGAGAGAGAAGGTGGGGTGGAGAGAAAGAGAAACATCAATTTGCTGTTCCACCTATCTACGCATTCATTGGTTGCTTTTTGTATATGCCCTGAGCAGGGATCGAACCCACAACCTTGGCGTATCAGGGCAACACTCTCGCCAACTTAGCTACCCGGCCAGGGCATTTCTGCCCCCTTCTTTATTATAGTTGGGTGACACCGGCTTTCTTTGAACCAATCGAAAAGGAATATTATCTATTTTCACAGGGTTGCTGTGAGAAATTATTACAAGATACCTAAAAGTGTGCAGACTTGACATATAGGGCATACTTGATAACTGCTGTCTTTAATGGTCGTGTTAATTTGCCATCTAATTTGTCTGTACTCTCACATTACAATTTTCTAATTTGTTTCTTTGCTTAAGTTTTTGCTGCACCCCTCCCACACAAAGATTAAAAATCACCTACTTTAATATCTGCTGAGGTGGACCCCGCCAGGGTTAAAGACAGATGCGATTTTAATACAATCTGCCTGGGTGGACGGGCGATGCAATGAGTTAACGGAGGCAGCTAGCCCCTCGCCTGAAGCTTCAGGTCGTGTGTACCTCAATGAAGAAATATTTGAGGTTAGCTCAACCATCCCTTCTCTGGTGGCAGAATCCAAAACACCCTTTTGAAGTCTCTAAGGGACAATATGTCCTCAATTCTTGGAAAGGAAAAGTAGAAATTTGTTACTTGGAGGCTGAAGAAGAAAAGAGAAGGGAAAAAAATGGCACGCAGACAGCTGCAATGTCCGCAGGGCCCTCTGGGCTCCTTCCACTAAAGGATAAACTTTCACATTTTTTTGGCACTTTCAGTAGAAGTAATTAAACTCTGGCAACTTCCAAATCTCTGTTTCTCTTTTCTTCCAGATGGAGAGGGTGGGAAAAGAGGGAAGGGGTCCGGCCCCCCTTCTGGGAGATGTGATCCAATGTTTCCCTCTGAACACAATTCCTTTTCTGCGGGGTGATGTGCCAGCCAGCTTGACCCCACTCTGGGGCGGGATGCCCGTCTTCGAAGGAAATTGGGTGGGAGTGAGGACATGGGGGCTCGGGAAGAGAGGAAGCACGTGTCCTTGTAATGTTACACTAAGCCAATGCCCAGATTCTGGGGGTGGGCGTGCGGGGTGGAAGGGGGGGTCGCAATGTGAAGAGAAATCTTAAATGGATACAATATCCCTATTCCTAAGTCGGCTTCCAACTATGTCTAAAATAATATACAAGGGGATGTTAAAACACACATCAGAGACTGTATGTTCACCAGGGGAAGGTTTATGCTGTAACCATATTTGGAAGGAAATTGTCAAGAAAGTCTACAAAGCCATGTGGGGGAATGGATGCCAGGGATGGGTGAATATTGAGGGGTAGAGAGATCTTACGGTTCTGAGAATAAGTTGAACCCCACTCCCCTGGCTGAGCGATGCCAGAAATCGCCATGCGATTTCAAAGGGATGTGGCGCTATATGGCTTCCACCCTCGCACTGATTTTTCACTGAACTGCAACTGAACCATTTGGCATGGGGCTTCATATCCAATTATAAGCGGGTCCACACTCCACAGTGTGTCAGCGGCCAGGGCGAGAGGCCTGATTTAGGGCGTGCTGGTGCTGTGACTGGGGCCTCCACTGCTCCACGGTGGTAGGGGTAGGTTTCTCACAGTTCCATGTGGATGGAACACTTTTGACGTTGATTCCAGGGGACGAAAATTGTAGCTAAAATCTCCCTCCCGCTCCGGACCTTACTGCTTTGTCCTATTGATGTATTTAACGTCAGCCTTCTCTCTTTCAAATTCAAAAGGCATTTCTTCAGGCACAGCCTGATCATTAAATAATTTCCCATCTTGTCGACACAATTAAGGCTACCTAGCCCGGTGAACCTCAGTTATGAGTCCACCGACATATTGGTAACTAGGTCATTCATGCATTTCCCACTAGCCGTGCAGATTTCAACCCCATCACATGACTGTTCACACGCAAGGAAGATGTTGGAATTGACTGGGATTTGGCCAGAAAGGGCCCTGAACCAAGTTACACAATTTAATCTCAAATCACTGCTGAGTGTCTGTTGACCCCTTTGCCATCCTTTGAAATGAGGATGGATTTTTGTCCTTTTTTTTTTTTTTTAATTTCAATTTCACTGTTGCTGGGTGAGTGTGACACCACCACGCCATCGCAGCTACCGTTTATTGAGCACTTGCATTTCACGGCACGCGGGGGGCTGGGCTAAGCTCTGCCATAACGATCGCGTTTCATCCTCAGAACAACCCTGGGAAGGAGTTATTTTTATACCACCCCTACCCCCACCGTGCTCGTGGGATGAATTAAGAATGTAGAGCTCAGGGTTACTGTTTCTAAGTGAGGGCTTGGGAACTGTTTGCTTATTCGAAGCCAAATACATATAGTTATTTATTTAGAATTTAAAGCCTAAGGGATGGAAAGGTCTGATAAGCCCTAAGGGGTTCCTCAGACAGAGAGATTACTAACATTTACTAATATCATGGTATTACGAAGAGAGGAAAACGGAAATCAAGAAAGGGAGGGGGAGGAGAGAGAAAGAAAGGAGAAAGAGAAAGGGAGGGAAGAAGGGATCCAGGTACGGTTACTGTATTTGGCCATAAATGCCCACTTTTTTGCCCACACTTCTGAGGGAAAAATAAAGATGCGCATTATACATGGGTAGCTCCAATTCCGTATCTATAAAACTGTTTTAGAGTCTTTTATTGATGCTTCTACGTTAAAAGTGTAACTCTAGGAAGCAATGTCAATATCTGTCTGTAAAATAATTCCCTGGAACACAATCATTGGTTTTGTTTCTAAATATAAATACGTAATTGAATGAAAATATTAAAACAGAAGACTTTTTTCCTGAAAGTTTGAGCCAAACATGTGGGTGCATAGCATACACAGCAAAAGACGGTGGCCACTGGCAGCTTAAACCGGATGGCGTCGTTCTTGAACTTGAGGGCAAGGCAGTGCAGTGGGAGGGGCATGCCCCTGCACCCAGGGACCCAGTCCGTTTATTATTAGCCAGCTGTGCAACTTAACGTCCATTTTGTGCCCTGCCTGTCTCCATTTCTTTCTTTATGGAATGGAATAATAAAGATAATTTGCTTAAATCGCCTCACAATAACATGATATGGTAAATGGAGAGGACTCTTGGAAAATTAAAACTGCTCTAAAGTGCAATACATTATTACTGGTGATTCTGCATAAAATACCAGTGAAAATACTTCTCATTCTTTCCTTTTGTTCCAAATGTATGCCATTCATGTCTTCTTCCTAATTAGCCGGGCAGAAATCTGTCTACCTTTCCACAGACAGAAAGAACCTTAATCATATTTTTTTTCCCAAAGAAAAAAAAATTCATTTGATCATTCATTCATTCATTCATTAGATTAATTACCCACTTGTGCTCAAATGAAGCAAGAACGAGGCTTCGGTTTACATACAAATTTTTGCCCAATGTACTTCATGTTCTCAAGCTTTCAGCTCTAACTCAAAAATGCAAATTTAGAGAAATGCAAATCAACTGTATTATTATAGCATATTCGAAAGGTTAATACACTTTTTTAAAAAATCGAATGAAGTACTGCCCAGCTATTTTCACAGTCCGTGGCTGAGGAGTTGATGGTCCCTAGTTGAGTGCTGGCTGTCTACCGAAGACGACACTCATTCCTCATCAAACCTACGTACCCCTTGTTCAACCACGTGACTGTCAGTGAGCAGGTCTAGTACCCTATACCCCCACCATCTCCTCTGACAATGGGCCTTCATGCCAGTCTGTCTGCTCCACGGGGTCTGGCTGGAAGTTAATGCAAATACGCAGATGGGAATGGTTTCAGTTACCACCAGTCCCAGGGTATTTAACACCCAGCAGGGGATCATAGAAGGAGAAGTCTGTAGAAATGACAACTGAAGGCAGGCTGGCTCTGAACCCTTGAAGACTGTCAGCACTTGCAGGGAACACCGTTAGAGACCCTCCCTCTTCTGTCCATGTCCTGATGAAGTCGGCATCCGCTCCCCCTGCTCTACTACGGGAGGATACAGAATGTTTGAGATGTACATACAACTCCTTGGGACCACGCGAGTCAGCTCCATTTGTCTCTCTTTTACACCCTTTCATTATGACACTGCTTAGTGATGACAGCAGGCTCAGGAGTTGCTTTGGGGGTGCTGCCCACCCTCTCGGAGTCAGATTCCTCTCCCAGGCACTGGTTCCCAGGCCGCAGACGGCTCTCCCAATCTAACCATAAAGGCGCCTGAGGCAGGAAAACAAAAATCAAGCTGAGTGACAGATGGAATGCGCCCCAGTACTGCCAGGGGATGGCTTGCCCCAGAGCACAGTCTAGAGGGTAAGTACAGAGGGGTCCTGACAGTTAGGGGGTCACATAGCAGCCACAGAAGCCACATCATAGAGACCTTTTACCAAATCATTTTGAAATGCATTTTGGCACAACAAGCATATACCAGGTATGGGTATATTTGTATTTGTGGAAGGTTTCATTCGGGTACAAAGTTGAGTGGATAGCAGACAAATTCAAGTCTGTATTTGAAAGAGGAGATCCTATCGGTTTGGAGTAATTGCTTTTCAGGTTAGGCATACACAGGTCCTGAGATGATCGATGATGGGCTTTCAAAACCCCTCACCAATTTGTTAACTTCCTCTGAACCCATGTCAGTTTTTGGTGTCCTTCCCCAAAGGAGTGACCCAGAACTGCTCAGACCAGTGACAGCTGGAGGGAAGCCATCACTTTGAACTATTACAGAGAAAAAGGCAGAGTTAAATCTAACAAAGATGTTAGATCAAGTGCATCATCATTTTGGGACCTAAAATATGGCCATTTAAAAATGGCTGGCATTCTTACAAATTTTCCTTTCATCCTGTAACTTATATTGTAGGAAGTACATATCTAGCACCCACTGAACCCTAATAACAATATGCAAAACCAATCCTAGGACACTGTCAACCAATTTACTATTAACCAGTTGGAACCTGTTGCTTATCCCCACTGTTCAGAATAGGTATTGGATTAGGGCCGATGCTTATCAAATGGGAACCCATCTGAGGAAAAAAAGATACTTGGATATTGGGCAGTGGAGGAAACGGTTTGCGGTGCCAGAGAATGACAGCTTCCCAGGCCATTGGGGAACATTGCCACAGCACTACTTACTGTCACTTCCCAGAAGTCATGATACACACACCCACTTATGCACCTATCCACCCATCCATCCATCTCCCGCCTCACTTCACAAAGGATCAGAGGTCCTTACAAGAGTTCATATAAAAGTAAATGCCAAATAAAAATAAAGAGTCAAGACAACGTCATTTGGAATAGGAGACTGAGGCCAGAGGGTAAATACAGAGACAAACTGAACCTACACAGTCAAAATGTTTAACTGAAAATTTGCCCCTTGGTTTTACGCCAGCTAAAATAAGAATGGAAACATCTTTGGTTACATGATTCACATAGTCTTTAAAGAGAAAATATACCAAATTATTAGCGGAAGAACATATGACTATAAAATACTCCGTACAGCAGATGAAACAGCATAAGGCTAGTAAATTTCCCTTTATAACTCTGGCTCAGAGACTAAGCAAAAAATCAGTTCAGTGTTAAACCAATCTCCATTTCCTTTAAATTATTACTCTAAAATAAGTCATTTTCCTTTTCTTACAGCCGTTTGTCATTAATCAGCATCTCTCAAGAATCATTCTGAGTCATAGACTCTCAGCACTGAAAGAAACATTAAAGTTAATCTATTTCAACCTCCCATTCAAAGGTAGGCTATTATACACCATCCCAAAGACATTCCCGCAATGCTAACGGCTGCTTGAAAGCATTCGAGAACGAGAGGCCCACTACGTTCTCAAGGCAGCCTGCCCCGTTTGCACAGTCCTGCTCAGCTCCAAATTCATCCTTACACTGACATTCGACGGCAAGTCACAGTTTCGCTGCCTAACGAGCTACACAACCCAAGTTGAATTTTTATGTTTAAATACTATGAACTTGTCTAAATAAATCATCGTAAAATAATATCCTTCGTAGAGATGCCACCGTGTGTTAAATGGGACTCACTGTTTATGAGAACAGCCGGTGCGGTGTTCCAAAGCGTGGGAGGCATGCACACAGAAATAAAACTGTAAAACCTTATCACTAACTCTGGCAGAAGTCGTTAAGGGGACTGCGTCCGCCCTGGATGGAATACAGATGACTGCACTGGTCGATGTGAGGAGCGGAACACAGTCCTGCTGCTCTACCACTCTTGTGAGCTGGTCACGATGGTTTCTCTGTCACTGCGAACGCTTTGTTTGTAAACTGATGTTTGGTGTGCACAGGCGAGGTAGAACAGGCTGTACTTGGCACCAAGGCCACTTAGATCTATAAGGTTGATCCCCTTAGCCTCTGGCATTGGAATTTGGGGCACATGGGGTCCTTGGGTCCAACTATCTTACAGGATGCTTGTCACAATGGCAGTGACATTGGTCCATTGCATCCTACCCAGAGTTTTAAATGCTTCTGCACAAAGGCGCACTCGTGAAGATGGTCACCACACTAACGCAAGAACAAAAAGGCCCAGGGTGCAGTTACAATGACGACGGTCCCTGAGAAGTGGAACTGTAGCCTTCCCTGAATCAGCCAACCTCTCACGAGCAAGGAAATGGCCAAAACGAAGGCCCGAGAAGCTGAACACACCACCAGACGAAGGCCAGGCCGTCCGTCTGAGACTGTAGAACCGATCCACGTAAGGAGCCCAGGAGGGCCAACCGCCTGCTCTGCAGCTACGGGGCTGCGTCAGCAATGGCCCACTTCCCGCTCGCCACTCTTTTCTCCCACCCAACTCGGGGCCAATTAGAAAAAGCCAGCCGAATGCTCTCCCCAAACCCGTCACATCAGCTGTCCCACTTCCGTTTATCCACTTTCCTCACACCGACAACCTCCAACCTGAAGCCTTCACGGTTTTTTCACTGTAAAGCTCTCTTCCCAATGGCCCCCGAGTCTGTGCCAGACACAAGTGATGAGGTTGAGCTCTGTGCTCCAATCAGGCTCTGAAGACATAGCCTCGTGGTCCTCATGCAGGTATTCCTCGTTCACTCCCACAAACCACCAATGCTGCGGAAGTCCGTTCTAGGCATGACATTGGGTTCTACCACACGCGGGACTCAGGTACAGTTGGCATAGGAGCTTAAACGTCCGATGGTAGGAGGTGAGTTGATACATCCCACAGTGCACCGCCGCTGGGGTGGGGGAGGACGAGAGAAGCCGTGATTCGTGGCATGTTTGAATTTCTATGGAGTAAACACTCTGACTGTGGCCAATTTCAAGCTATCACTGGTTTAACAACTGGCTTGTAAAACTCCGGAATATTTAGTAGCCAGCTCTATAACAAGATAATATGAGTGGCCCTAGCACGTCACAGTGTATTTTTCTAATTTTTCCCTGTGTCTGCCTGTGCCTAACACAGAGTAAATGCTCCAAAACAAATAGATGAAAAACGGTACATCTAGAGATCCAGGTAGAGACACAGGCACAGATATAGGCAAGTAGATGACAGGTGGGTGGTCATCTGACGGCTAGATCTGCCTTGTCCTGGAAAATGGGAACAGTCTGCCTAAATCAGCCCCTCAGGGTGAATTAATTAAATATCTACCACGCGCCAGTTTGTTGTAGGCGCCCCATATATTAGTGAACCAAACAGACCAAGACCCCTGCTCTTGAGGGGATTAAATTTTAGCAGAATTACTGACAATAAATAATACATATAATAAATAAGTGACTTTTCATAGTATTAGAAGGTGCTGAGTGAAACGGAGACGAGGACAGTTGAGTGAATGGCGCTGAGAACCCCGAGGGGAGGCGGCAGCATTCAAAGACTTGACCAGGGAGGTCGAGGCAGGCTGCGTCAGGAAGGTGAGACCCGAGAGGCGGCCTGGAGGCAGTAGTCAGCGATGTAGAACAGTGGGGCAAGACGGAGTCGTTAGGACAAAGCCCGAAGGGGGGTGTGCACCAGGGATTTTCAAGGATGGCTGGGAAAACGCAGCCCCTTAGCCTTGGAACAGTGCACCAAGGAGCAGGCCGTGTAGGGAACTGCAAACTCTTGTGAGGGAGCTGGGAATTACTCTAAGGTGGGGAAACACCGCAGTGCTGAGTAGAGGGATGACGTGAATGGACTTAGACTTTTAAAAGGTCCTAACACGAATGTCAGATTAGCTGTAAAGTGGAGAGATTTTTATAGTGAACTAAGAAAGAGCTGACGGCGAGGCAGATGCAGATGGGGTGGAATAGATGAAGAAAATGATGGCCGGTCACAGGTGACAGTGCAATGACAGAATGAAAAGTGATACGATTCTGGATATACTAGGAGAGTAAAGTCAGGAGGATTTGGATTCCGATCATATGTAAGAGATAAAAAGTCCCCATCAAATCCAAATACGCTGGACTGAATAACCAGGAAGATGGAATCACACCAACTGCAATGGGATAGGCCGTGGCAGGGGTCCAGCTGTGGGGAACTCGGCGCAAAGCGCAGTGAGCTGGAGACGTCTGTCTGACGTCTGTCCGACTGCTGGGGCTGGGCATTCTGAGCTCAAGACAGGAATGTGCGACAATCGGCACAGAGACAGCAGGTGAGTTATGCGACTGGCTGAGACTATCGAGGGTGCAGAGTGACCGTAACTAAGAACAGAGCCTTAGGTCACTCGACATTAAGGGCTCAGGTACACGAAGCAGAACCAGCCAAAGATGATCAAAAAGTAGCAACCAAAGAGGTTAGGGAAACCTAAGAGGGTGGGGTCCTGAAAACCCACTGAAGAAAGCATTTCAAGGAGAGAGTGATCAGTTTAGTCAGATGCTGATGATGGTCAAGTGATAGAGGGGTCCCGAACTGAACCCTGGGGTTAGTGATTACTGAGCCTGTCGTTAAAAGTGAGACTAGGGCAGGCATTAAAGGTCTCGACAGAGTAGGTCCAAAGAGAATGAGTGTGAGTATAAAAGTGGAGAAATCAGATAAATAAGTTGCCGTGCATGCATAAAATGAAATACTCATCAGTATTCATGTGCATTTACTGATGTAGAGATATATTCCAACATATCGAGTTGCAAAAATTAGATTTTTCTTTGTTATACTTTTGGTAATGAATGTATCATACTATATACCTGCCATCAGATTATAGATTTTAATGTCAGAATAATTTTTAAAAATATATATTTGAAGACACTGAAGAGTATCTCATTATAAAAAAAGCATTCCCACCAAGAAAATCCCAGGCCCATATTTCACTGGTGAATTCTAATATTTGAGGAATGAATAATCCCAATATTCTCCAAGCTATTTAATGAAATACAGGAAGAAATAACATTTTCTACCACATTTTTATGAGACCAACATTACCATGTGTACAAATTTTAATGAATGCAAGAAATAAATTTTTAAAATATGTGTACCTCAAAAACATAGATGCACAAATCTTTAAAGAATATTTTCAAAATGACTCTAGAAGCATAACAAAATAAAAGAAATCATAAACAAATATGGTTTATCCCAGGAATGCAAGGCTGGTTTGTCATTCAAAACCCAATCAATGCCACGCCAGAGGAAAAATATCTCAAAATCATCGTAGTAACTAAATAAAGCAGAAACGGGAGCACAGGCTTTTCATGAATCCATGTACATGAAGTTCTGGCAATGACAAGTGTAATTTATGATGACAACAAGGACACCAGTGGTTGCCTAGAGCTTATCACAGATAAGGAAACGGGGCCTCGGGTAGGGGCCCCGGGAAACTAAACAACTGTCAGAAAGTAATGCTTCTCAATGATGGGTGGTTTTGACCCCCATGGGACAGCTGGCAATGTCTGAGTATACTGCTGGTTGTCATGGCCGTAGGGGGGTATTGCTGGCATCTAATGACCAGAGACCAGGAAGGCTGCTGAATGCCCCGCAGTGCACAGGACAGGTCCCTCAACAGAGACTTGTCCAGTCCAGAGGGTCGACAGTAGTGAGGTTGGCGAAGTCTGGGCCAGCAAGACCATTCTTGTTTCGGTGACCCTTTTCACGTCTTTAAAGCTGACCTACGTCCACAGTCATTGCCTAAGAACCTCACAGTGCAAATTAAAACTCGTAGCCCACGTCCTGGATGAGGAAAAGAAGGCTGCTGGTTCCCACTTCATTGTCTTCCTTGGCAACCCCTACAAATGGTCTTATTTCTGGGCTGATGCTGACTCAGCTCATGAGGAAGTATGGGTATCCGGGAGATTTGGGGAAGAGGAAGATTTTATTTCTAGGTTGTATTTTGAGGCTGAGCTGTTCACAACCCATTCATGGGTGCCTGAGGGGTATCTGAGGAGTGTGAGAACACAAAAATTGATTTGTGACGGTTCCTGGTAATGACTGATGGCGGTCACTGAGATTTCAAATGAATGATGAAATGGTGATCCAATCTGAAAGTCAACCTGATGGCTGCTTCAATGGCCTCTTTTAGTACATCATTTCACAAAAGCTGAAAATTAAATTGGCAAACCCATGAATATCTTTCTATGACAATATGTATGAACCAGAAAACCTACAAGCAATGTTGCCACTAGATCCTGCCATCAGTTTATCTGGGGGAAAACAAGTAAAAAGAATCCTATTAAAATTGAGACACCAAAAATTGAGAACAATATTTAAAATAATTAACTGGCTATTCCATTTCTATTCTGCATTCCTTCCTATCCTTAGTTGCTCATATTCAGCTTAAATGTGCTAAATATAGGGTGAGGTAAAGGTAGGCTTACGGTTGTATTTGAAACAGAGTTTATTCTTGTATTATTATTTATTATTATATTATTTTCCATACAAACAACCGTAAACCTAATTTTACCCTACCCTGTATATGGTCAAACTAAAAAGTTCAAGTGGAAATACAACTTCTCACACTGACCACGAGCAAGGGGTCCAGGCTATGCCAGGTTGTAATTTGGTGAATGCTATTTGTCTAATATTAGGCTCCACGATGTTTTGTTTAAAAAAAAACAACAAAAAAACACTTTGACCTAGCAAACTCCCCTCTGGAATTCTAAACTATTAATTGAAAATATTGGTAATGAGTTAGAAAAAGTGTATACATGAAGATATTATTCCTAGGGTGGCATAAAAGAGTAAAAAGTTTAGAAGTACCCTAAATGTTAACAATTTTCAGTAAACTCTACTTAAAATTGTAAAAGTAAATTTAGAGTTCTAACAATTTTAAGTAACTTGTATTGCACGAAATGTAATGTGGGAAAAAATGCAATTGTTAGATGCATGAAGTCTTCAGAGAGACGTGGGCAATTCTTATAATACAATGTTATTTTAAAAATGAATAATCTGCAAGTGTACGCACTGATTGACAGGTCTGTAAAAGGCATACCTATGACCAAAGTCTAGAGAGACATAGCGGTATGACAAAAGCAGTAGTCGACACAGGCCCACACATTTATGGACTATACTGCTTTTTGTATTTTTTTTCCCTGAGCTTTTCTATAATATGGTTAGGGGAAAAACATATACATATTTATGTATGCCTATATCTATAGAGTATATGCATATAAGTAGATAGATAAAGCTGTATATAAGATAGGCCATGTGAGAAATCATCCTGTGGGCGTGTGTGAAAGAATTGAGTTTAACCCAGCTCCCCCTTCTTCAATCAAAATAATACCAAATGTACAGATTTGCATTAGGAAGTTAGTAGCCATAAGGAAACCTATTATAAGAATTTCGGAGTGCACAGAAGAACAAGCATTATAATTTAAATTAGACTAGAAAGAGGATAGGTCATTTGTCTTGAAGCAGTAATGACTGTATCGTTAGAAAATCCCCCATGAGGTTAAGGCAGCAATTTCACATTCCTCGCATTAATGGTCTGATCACAGAACCAAGTGTGTCACAGAGGGACTTGGTCATAGGACTGATCTTTCGAGCCAAACCCTGCTTCTTCAGTTTCTTCCTTCCCATCCAGAGAAGTCGTTTCCCTGCCTCTGCTTCGCTTCCCCATGCATATGTTCATCTTTTCTCTCTAACACACGCCCACAAAATGATTTCTCCTCCTGCGGTGTTTCCAATCCCAAATCCAGTCCAGGGAGCTAGGAGCCGTCCCCTCACTACTGTGTCCAGCCCGTCATTGGCTCTGGTCAGTCCTACCCCCTGAACATCTCTTGAATCATCTCTCCTGTCTGCCTCCTTCCAACCATGGATGATTCCAACGGCCTCTGCCTGGTCTCCCAGTCCCCAAGCTCATCATTTTCTGTTAGGAGACAGAAATGACCCATTCCTTCTCCCTTTAAATCATCCTGACGGACACCTATTATCTTTGAAAACAAACTTGATCTTGCTTAGGGTAGCGCACAGGCTCTTGCCACCTGACCAGGCACATTTCTACTATAATTCTCCCGTAAGTGCCCAGAAAGCAAGTCATATTACTGAATGGATCAAATTTTTCTCAGCACAATTAGACTGAGTTGGAAAAAGCAGAAACATCAGCCTTCTCATTCTAAGCATTAAGATAATTTTCACATAATCTAATATCACATTCACATTTTAATAGTCCTGGTTCACATTTTAATCATATTACATTACCAGTAAGTAAAAATCCGTAAATATTTTTTATGAGCCTTGTACTTGAGTGATTTTTTTTTTTTGCTTTAATCAAATGCAGCATTCCCCAATTATCCATATTAAGCTCATCTTTGGATTTTTTGCCCAGGATTACATTTTGCTAAGATCCTTTTAGACACAAATTTGCCATGTAACACGATTACTGCTTGTCCCAGCTTTGCAACACCTGAAAATTTCATAAACATGAGGCAATGTGGTGTAATTAAGGAAGAGGATTCTAACTAGATGCCCTGGCTGGTGTAGCTCAGTGGATTGAGCGTTGGCCTGCAAACCAAAGGGTTACTGGTTCGATTTCCCAGTCAGGGCATCAGGTTGTGGGCCAGGTCCCCAGTAGGGGGCACGTGAGAGGCAACCAGACATTGATGTTTCTCTCCCTCTCTTTCTCCCTCCCTTCCCCTCTGTCTAAAAATAAAATAAAATAAGATAAAAAAAAACAAAAAAGCTAGAACATGGCTGGGGTTCTAATCCCACCACAGACCAGTTGTCAAGCATTTGGAATGCAACTTACATCATCCATGTCAGTTTCCACATCGGTAGGCTGAGTCTCACCATAATTAAGGGAGATGATAGTATGATGATGAGGGTGAGGATGAGTATGAAGATGGTGATGGTGAAGATGTGTCAGATACTACACTTAATGCTTTATGCACAAATATGCTGAGAAAGGTGTAACCATTATCTCCATTGCTCTGATGACAACACTGAAGGTTAAAAAGAATTAAATCATTTACCCAAAACACAGAGGATACATGATGGAACTGGCTCATGGAAATGCTAAAGAACATGTGAGTGCAACTGGCCTCCTCCTGCTCTGTGCCATCCGTTGCTCACACAGACAATGGTTAACTTTTCTGATCCCCTAGCGATGGGGGTCAAGGTGGTTTCTACTCTTTCATGAACAAGCAGTGCCTGTATCTTTGTGTACTTCTGGAATCAAATTTCTAAAACTTGAACTGTAGGCTCAAAAGTCATGAATATTTTTGTTGAATATTATTAGTTCATGCTCTAACTTTTATAATGAAAAACACTAAAAGGTTTTCTTGGAAATTGTATAGGACACACCTTCGGCACCTCAGGCGACAGCAGCTGCTGGAGACACCTTCCCCCCCGGGGGCTTTGCCTTAGGTGCCGCAAGTTCTGCCCGGGCCCCACAGTTCCAAGGGGCTGAGCGGGTGCAGGTCCAGGAGGACGTCCTTCCCTGTGGCTTCCACAGAGCCAGGCCAGCCCGCCTCGTGCTTTCGGTTTCTGGCTTCTCCCACCGTTTCTGGACTTGGATGAGTGGCTGCAGATGGCAACCAGGACATCCAGGTTTCGCGCTCTAAGGACACACTTCGAGCAACAGGAACCAGGAAAGGTGCTGTGTACTGCAGGCAGGCAAGTCTCTCCTTCCTCCTTTTCAACCACCTCTCCAAGAAATGGCTCCGCATGCAGCCTGTCTAGACACATCCCACAATGCTGAGCAAGCCTGCCCGACCTCTTTGACCAGCGCAATAATGCGACACGTTGCCTCACGTTTCGCCCCATCCCTGGCTCGCCTCCCTTATCTCCCGCTTTCCCTTCCCTCACTCTTGGCCTATGGAGATTTGCTGACTCACCTGAGATAATAAAGTGTATGAAAGTGCTTTGTGAATTATAAACCACTAAGCAAAAACGGGAAAACAGTCTCGTGACGGCAACTTTTGTTGTTTTCAGGAATACTTGGGGGCGGGGCATAGCCAGAACTTCGTTTCACAAAATAATCAGGATCACTCTTACATACATTTCATTAGTTATTACCAGTCTAAGGAGGATTACGAAGTATGTCTGAGCTTTCTGGTTCTGTGCTTGCCTTCTGGGAAGGGTAGGTAACTATAAGCTCAGAGGTGGAGTTAACTCTGAGCTCCAGAGAAACGCCGTGACATACATTTCCGTGGGCTCCTAAGGCAGGCACGCGGGGAAGCGCAGGTGAGTACCCAGCGCACTCGGACACAGCCCTGCGCACATCCCCAGGGTGGGGCTCCACGTGAGACCGATAAACAGGAGAGAGAGAGAAGTAGCACAGAAGGAACTAAGATGAAAGAAAACTCAAGGACTCCCTAACTCTACCCTACATGCAAATAATTCTCTTCTACTTTCCCAGTTTCTCACACACACACACACGCACACAAACAGTGCAAGGATAATTCACAGTCAACTCGTCCAACACCTAGTGAAGGCCTAAATGGTCGTGTCTGTGTTCTTTTTCAGCACCCAGCTGCTTCCATGTGACTCTGCTGTTACTGCTTAATTAATGACCCTTCTGGCTGAACTATAAACTCTGGGAGACTTGGGAGCTGTCAGTTTCGCTGTCATCTTCTTGGCACCTCACATGTGGTCTGGGTTTTTAAAAAATGTTTACTGAATGACAAATGAAAGAAAGAAAGAATGAAGAGTGAAGGTAAATTGACCTCATGTCTGGACCATGCTAAGTGTTTTTAGGTTTCTGTCACAAACTTAAGCCTCAAACACAGTAGATCCCCCCTAATGAATGTGTTAACTAATTGATAAAACAATTATAAATTTATATAAAAATATCGAAGGCCTATCTTCTAACAACAGGGTTCAAAGTATTCCAAACTACTCTCTTCTCATTTACATCCATGGAACACAGTCATATAAAGAGAATTCCTGCTTGGTTTTTCAAACCAGAAAGCTTGGAGGCTTCTCCACTGGAGTCAAGACACCGTAGAGAATATTAAAAACTTGGCTGGAGGGACGGAACCATTACCTGCTGCTCATTGTCAAGGAGGGTGCTATGGTGTGGGGTCTACCTCATTCCAAAGAGAGAGGATACCCTGTGGGTAACTCTTCCATAACCTGGGCCCTTCTCAGCAAATGTGTCACGGGATGCGACTCGCAGGAACTCAGTCACGCACCAGCAATGAAAGCCATTTCTGTCACGTTTGGCTAGGTCTTTCCCCTCACTGTAACCACGTAAAGCCCTGGATTAAATCAGTCCTTTCTTTGGTTTCATATCTCTTCTTTTAGGGGATCTTGCTTATTGCATTTAAATTGATCACATGGGGAGGGTAAGATTTACAGACATAAGCCATCTCTTCCTCTTCTTGGTCCTTCAAAGCCAAATTATTTTTTAAAGAACCAGAGGCCACTTGAGGCTCACTGGACTATCCCAAGTGCCAGAGACTGCTCTTACTTCTGATACAAGGAACCACCTTCCACAAGGGCATTTAAAACCCGCACTTCCAGAGCTTTAGCCATCCCAGGAAAGGCAGCCTTTTGGGCATCTTTGCCTCTTTGCTTTTAACTCCTTTTCATGTTCTATCATAAATGCCGACAGACATTATGGAATTGAGGGTTACAGAAGGAGAATAATATTTCAGCACCTCATTGAGCCTGCAGTGAGTTAATAAAGAGGCTCATAAAGTGCTTTGAAGTAATATACAAAGAGGCTAAAAAAAAACAAAAACCAAAAAACTTGTTGAATCACAGTAAGAAAGGAAAGGGTATTGACCTGAATGGTTCAAAGGTCGGTCCATACAAAAATGACAGATTAGTATCTGGATTTCATGATTGCAGCTACAAAGAAATAAAGTGGCATTTTGATGGAAAAACAGGCATTTGGAAAATTGTCCTCTTTTCTAAACCCTGGAGAAGAGAAGACTATTAAATAATTTGAGTATGAGGGAGACAAAAAACCCCAAGAAACTCATTTAGCATTAAAATGTCGGCACAAATCAGGCCCTGGCCTGGTAGCTCAGTTGGTTAGAGCACCGTCCCAGTACGCCAAGGTCATGGGTTCAATCCCTGGCCAAGGCACATATAAGAATTAACCAATGAGGGGTGTAGAGATGAGTGGAACGACAAATTGATGTCTCTCTCTCTCTCTCTCTCTCTTCCCCCCCTCCTCTCTCTCACCCCCTCCCTAAAATCAATCAATTTAAAAAAAATGCGAAAACATATTTACATTCAGTATCTCATTCTAGCTCACTGAAATTCTGGGAACAATGTCTTTGCCCTGACAGAAAAGTCAGAGCTCCCCAACTTCCCTTTCTGAACCCCCTAATCCTTTCTCACTTCCCTGTCCACCAAGGTTACACTAAATCAGTGCTTCTCCATCTTCCCTGGGATCAAGGATCACATGTGAATCTTGTTCAAGATGCGGATTCCGATGCAGTGGCCCGAGTCCATATTTCTAACAAATCCCAGGAGAAACTGGTGCCGCTCTCTGTCTAAACATCCACCCGCGAGAAGCAGTGCCCTGCAACATGACTGTCTCCGGCAATTACCGATGATTAGGCTGAAGTCACACTGATCCACACTTAATGAGATGCGTCATTGTTCTTGTGCTAATTGATAAGGAAGCAGAAATAGTCAGCGATTTACAGACTCTGTTTGATTTTCACAAAGTCAAGGCAGGCACCTCGAGAGCTGATTGAAGAATGGAAACTAGAGAGCTTTGAAGGGCCCTCTGGAAATCTTGGATTCAATAAACAAAAACATGCACTCTTAATCTTTTGGGGAGGTCGCCTGTCCTTATAAGAACACCTTAAAAGTCATGGATCCCTCCCCCTTCAGAAAGGTGTTCGTGTAAGCGCACTATTTTGTACATAATCGTATCTATTCCTAGACTCTATTCCTGTCTGTTCGACAGGCAATTGAAGAAATCTAGACGTGAGGGGGCCCCAGGAGCCAGGAACAAACACACGCACGGACACAAGAAAATCTTTAACCTCTCACTGAGCTACTGGACAGTTTTAAAATATAAAGTTGATGACCGGTAAGCACAGATGTTCTAAGAAATTCTCAAATTTTCATTTTCTTGATCCTGAGCTAAACAGGAAACAAGGCCTGTTTATAATTTGTTTAGGGCTTCATGACATGGCAATATGAAGACAGAAATACAAAGCTCCTTTTGGTTCCTGGTCTCCAGTCTCCGCCTCCTTGCCTGACTCAATGTACCAGGTTGTATAATATGTCCCCAAAATTCATGTCCTACCCAGCATCACAGAAGGTGACCTTTGGAAACAGGACCTTTGTAGGTGTACTTAGTGAAGATCGTGTCCTCCTGGGGTTGGCTGGGCCCTAAATCCACTGTGAATGGTGTTCTTAGGCGGAGCGGGGAGGAGAGGAGAGAAAGCCAGGAGCAGGGGCACACAAAGGACAAGGCCACTGACGACAAAGGGAGAGATGGAGGGAAGAGTCCACAAGTCAAGGGACACCAAGGATTTCTGGTAATGCCACAAGCCAAGAGAGAGACAAGAGACTGACTCCCCCATGAAGCCTTTAGAGAGAGCACAATGTTGTTAGCGCCTCGATTCTGGGCTTCTGGTTTCCAGAGCTATGAGAGGATGAACTGATGCTGCTTCAGCCAGCCGGTCCGTGGTCATCTGATAGGGCAGCTGCAGGAGACAATCCACCCAGCCTCCCTTCCAGACCCCAGGAGCTGGGACCCCAGCCTCCCTTCTGCACCCGGCTCCAACCTCTGGTTCTCTGTGAGGTCCTGTCCCCTAAACAGCCGGTGTTGAGCAGAGTGGGAAGGAGACAATGCTGAGGGCCTTGAGAGCCAAGCTCAGATGCATTCATCTCTTCTGTAAAATTCATCCCCACCCAACCATCTTCAGTAGCCTAAGTAATCTATATTTTCTAATCAAGGCCTGTTTCAATACCACTGCACGCTGTTCTGGCGTCGGACTCTCGGGGTGTGCCAGCTACGCCACCTGTGAGTGGTGAGAGAAGCCTTGGGCAGAGGAGGCAGCTGAATCATGATGCCATCGCAACACAGGCCCTTCCAACTGACTCCACACAGAAAGGGCTCTAGAGCTGAACGGCTTTTGGAGTTTGCCCAACGCAGGTTAGGAGGCCACGCCTTTGTACCCCATCCCCGCCCCCCTGTCCCAGAGACCAGCCCCTGGCCGCAGGCTGTGCTCTCAGGGGAGCCACAGCTTTGGCAAACCAGCGTCCACCAGCTACAGTTTCCGGGCATGGAGGCAGGGGAATGAGTGCCTGTGCCCTGCAGAGGGATCTAGAAGGTGGACTGCAGCACCTGCCTCCCCCCACCCCCTGGCGTGCACCGGTGGAAGCCTTTCTGTCTAATCATCATCTCTTATTAGAGTGTGGTCATGAGAAATTCCACACCTGGCCTGGAACCGTCTTACTCTGGGAAAGAATCCATCAGATGCTCCCCAATCACGTATACAGTGACAGGTCTGCAAGGCCTCAGCCTTGTGTGCTTGTGCATTTCCCTCTCTCACCCACACATTTTCCAATCCCACCCTTCAAATCTCCGTTCAGAATGGCTTCCATCCCATTTGGACCACGATGACTTCTCCTTTCCCATTATCCACGGACCGAGAGGACACCCACCTGACTCTGCCTGGAAGTCACCATTCGGTCATTTGCTCACTTATTTATTCACTCCCTCCCCAGCCATCACTCATCTTTAACCCCTACTTTATATTCAATGAGATACTGAAAATTAAAAACTGAACGAGGAGACTGTAAAAGGCTGACATGTCATGACAAGGGGCTGGCTTTCACTGAGACATAATGAAGACGTTTGGAAGGATTAGGGGCAGTTCTGAGACTCAAGCAGGCCGGTGGTGGAAAGATGGATTGCCGCCGGACCCACACGCAAGGGGGCCGCTCGCAGGTGGGGATTTAAACACCAGCTGAGTCACCCACCTTCTGTCCTTCCTCTAAGACCAAGACCCACCAGGCCATCCCGCAAGTGAGCAAGGTTGCCAAGAAGCATGTCGGCAGCCTTCTTGGGTGGGAGTTACTCACGTTACTCTCCTAAGCCATGAGCAGCCCAGGGGCCCAGTCACATGCCTGTGTATGTGCAAACACACCACGTAGGTGACCCCAGGTCGCGAGCACTCAGCGTGACGCACGCAGCTGTCCACACAGGCTGGACGCCTCTAAGAAATGTGCCCCCAAAGAATACATCATTCCATTTTTGCTTTTCCCCTCAACAGCCTCGACAACTTTGGACCTGTCTCTGATAGCTAAAGTAAATCTCTCTGTGGGTGGGACTTCTACATTAAATACAAAGTACAACTCTAAGTACATAACCTAGCAAAAGAGACTATATCCCAAAGAAACAAAAGCAGGAATTTTTTTTTTTAAATAGCCAACTATAGACTGGAAAATAGAAGAGAAAATATCATATTAATAATAATTATTTGAAGGTGATAGCTTATATTCTTTAATGCGGTTCCAACATAAATGTCACTGTAAGAAATGATATTTCATTTCAATACTAACAAATCAGGTACTTCATGTGCTGGGGGAGAAATGATTGGAACGACTTTAAAGCCACGTTAACCAGACAAACTGCAAAAATATTTATATTCTTATGAAGGAAGGAAGGAATGCCTCTCGCGGGTGTATTTAAATATCCTCCATCTTTGGGATAAATGGTAATGCTAAACAAAAAATGGAAAGATGACCTTACAATAACAACCTCAGGACTCAGCGGGGACTCAGCCTCTCCGTGTTCAAAAGCCATTTGCAAGATGTTCAGGATGGAAATTTCTACACTGTTTTATAGCTCATAGACTTCACTATATCCCTCAAACAAAAATCACCAAAACACCCAACTCTGGGTTGGCTTCCTTCCCCAGGGGGCGGGGGCTGCCCCCCGAAATGTAAAATTACCCAGCATCATCTTGCTCACTTTTTGCAGTTCTGCTCAGTTACTCAGCCCTGTTTGGAAGGACAGAAAAACAAAGGGGAGGAGAAAACCATGCTGCGAATGGCTTCGTTAGAGTCACACAATGTCCAGCACCGGGAGGGCTTCCTTTAACCAGTTCCTTCTCCAGGTAGAGAATGTCTCAGGGCAAATGCTGAGCAGGACTCTTTCGGTCCCTGTCACTTCCCACCGGGCAGGACTCTTTCAGTCCCTGTCACTTCCAACAGCCACGATGCACGGCGGGTGGAAGGAGAACTGGTGAGGGCCTAAACCTATGAGTCACTTAGTTTTCAAACAACAGCTGCAAAGGACTTGGAGTTTCCAGGTGAGTTCTAGTGAATGGCACTGACACTTATGAGACTAGAAGCCGGGAGCCTAAACTGGCTCTTGGAGGAACAAGGTCCATGAACGTCACCGAGCCAGTAAGTCTGTGACGGATACATGGAGCTGTCCTTTAAACAAGCAGCTGGCTCCCTTCCCTCAAGAGGTATACAGCTAGAGAGGCACAAGTCTACAGCCTTAAGTTCTCAGAGATGCAACATTCCAGGCTTATTTTAGTTATTTGTTTATTTTTTTGCAATCCTATGGGTTTTAAATATCAAGAGAGTGAATAGATACCTGATCATATAACCTCCAAGGACATTCAAATGTGCATCTCTCTCGGCCTTTACAGAAACCTTTACAGAGCGGAGGAGAGGAATCCTTATTAATATCTGCATTTGACATGGGAACCACCTAGAGATTAGTAGCTTGAGGCCCTGCTGGGAAGCTGAAGAGCGAGGTCTTTGGATACCCTATCCCATGCCCCTCCAATGATCTCCCTCTTCTGATTCTGCATCAACATTAATGTGAGGATTAAAAGAGCTGAATGATTCCGTCAAATGATTAATAAATAAAAACAAATCTTTCAAGCAATTGGATAGACTAACCAGCTATACAACAGTATTAATGGTTCAAACTGGGCAGTTCAGTGGCTCTGGGTCGGAAACACCCTTTGGCCAGGGGGAAAGTTAGATTGTGTTTATCGCCTGTCACTCCCTGAGGCACTTCAATAGCACACAGATTTCCACAAGCACAGGGCTGTGTCCACGCCAAGAGTTCCCTGGTTGGTTCAGGACAGTATCAAGGCCAACACGACGGGCTTCGATGCGGGCGCATTCCAGGTCCTCTGGGGGTTGAATGGAAGTCAGCAAGGAACAGCCTGTCGGTGTGCCTAACAAATTTTTAAAAAGCCTATCATGCTGGCTCTGTCCCAACGTCCCTTGTTCACGTGCCTCTCGCGGGGGAGTGGGCAGAGCGGCTGGAACAGCCCACGGTAGTCTCCCCGGCTGCCTGTGCAGTTAATAGAGCTGTAGAAGGAATGTGATTTATACGAGCCCTTTCCCTCGACACTGGTGCGCGAGTCCGAGAGCCACTCATCTTGGGGAGATGCACGTCACGCACACACCTCCCGGAGCCCTGGTGACAGAAGGTAACAGAACTGCCGACTGAGATAAGCACAGAAGATAGAGAGGCACAGTACTGAGATACGTCGACAACATCTACGCGCCGACCTACGCCCTTTATGACGCACGGGGGCCTAGTCAGCCTACTTGTTGTGAAACGTCCCCATGCATGTAACAGCACCGGGCGGAGGCTCCATAAAGGCTGGGGGTGCATGTCAGCGGAAGGCTCCCCGCTGCCTGCTGCCAAAAGCAGGCGACTGACGAACAAAATCAGCAGGCATGCACGATTTGCTTCCAGGATCAACACAGACGGCGCTGCTGGTAAAGGCAATCACTGAACTAGCTCCTCTGCAGGAGCAGAGAGTAGGGCCAGATGGCGCCCCCTGTTGGAGTGCCACGCTGCTGGACAGAGAGGCCGGGATGCCGCAGCCTCACCTACCTTGTAGGGGCCTTGGTTGCAGCCACAGTAGCTGCTCTCCATGGTGTAGCTTCTGGACACCCCCATCTCCCTCCACACCACCACCCGGGCAGTGGAGGCTCGAGACTTTTCCACGACGAAGCTGCAGCTGCTCATTGTGAAGGCTGGTGCTAGCTTATCAAGGATTTTGGGAAGAGTCTACAATAAAGAAAGAAAAATCAAATTACCATGAGCTGCAGGTGACTGGGGACATGCATCATAAACACGGACTTCTCAACATTCCCTAAGCATCCAACAGGTCAGACACTGAACATAGGCTACCACGAATCTTACCTCAACCCTAAGAAATGAACAGTATTTTAAAAATCGTTTTAAAGATGAGGTAGCTGAGGCTTAGAAGGGTCAGAAAGAAACAGCTACCAAGGGGCCTGGCCAACTCCAAAGACTATGATCTCTCAGCTTTGTCCTTCTGCGTCACTGTGGACAAATGTTGCCAACATATCTTCAGTGTCACGCATTACAGATTTGAGCCCAGGGGAGCGCCACAGACGTCACAGGGACCTGGCATTCACAGCCTCACTGTTTTCTAGCTCTAAGGGTTGAACCGAGAGCTGTGTGCTTATCTCAATCATATGGGCTCTTGATGGCTCTTGAA
This sequence comes from Mormoops blainvillei, assembly GCA_004026545.1. Classification (NCBI taxonomy): domain Eukaryota; kingdom Metazoa; phylum Chordata; class Mammalia; order Chiroptera; family Mormoopidae; genus Mormoops; species Mormoops blainvillei. Next base: position 108,746 of record PVJD01005420.1, read on the forward strand.
CAGAAATGCTTGTTTCCTGAGAGAGTGTAACTGCCAGAAACTCTTCAGTCTCATCCTCTGGTCCATAAATCTCAAGCTGGACCAATTATAAAACTCCTAAAAATCCATTATTTTTTGCATTCATATATACCATTTTTTTTCTCCCTAGGATAGAAAGCTTTAGGTCAGGCCACTAAATCTCCATTTAGAAGGCCTCTGGCCTGGCCAGGTTGCTCAGGTGGTTAGAGCATCGTCCCCATGCTCCAAGGTTGTGGGTTCAGTCCTTGGTCAGGGCACATACAAGAAGCAACAATTGAATGCATCAATAAGTGGAACAAGAAATCCATGTTTCTCTTTCTCTCAATTCCTCTCTCTCCCTCCCCCTGTCTCTCTCCTCCCCTTCCTCTCTCTAAAATCAGTTTAAAAAAAGAACAACAACAAGGCATCTGCACACCCTTGCCACTCCGTGGATGATAGAGGGAAGGCCTGCAGTCTTCAGGCTCTTGGACAAACTGTAGGAAGAAGGCAGAGGAGCAGAACATACTGATGACCATATAAATTAAGGAATTATTTTTCAAAGAAATAGAGTTTTGTTCATTTCTAGGAAATTGAGCAAAGCTCTTAATATCTCTGGTTCTTCTTGTCCTCATGCTTAAAAGACTGTTAATTATATTAATATATAGATTAATATAATTGTTAATTATAGTAATAGAAAGGTTAATATAATTATTAATTATATTAATACAAAGATTAATGCAATTGTTAATTATATTATAAATTACATATGACAGGTAAGTATATATTAACATAATTATTACTATAATTTACTATCATATCTAAGTTCCCACACCCCCCAGACCTGCAGCATCATTTGAACAAAGGAAATTACATGCTAATGTCCTCATCTGAGTTTCTGCAGCTGCCTCCCAATTGATCTTTTTTTGTCCGCTCTTGTCCTCCTTTCCTGTGATCCCGCCACCCCAGTTCCCCTTAAAAATGCTCACCACAACCACCATTCAATTATTATTTATGCAACTAGCTGTCTGTTTTCTATCTCGCAGCCTAGAAGCTCTGTGAGGGCAGGTCTTTGTCTTGTTCACAGGAAATCTCTGCACGGGAAGCCACGCTGCTCACAGCAGGTGCACCCGGGTCCCGAGGGGAGTGGTTAGCAGACATACAGAAACTGTGCCTAGATCCTGCTTCTTTGTGACAGCATGGGTGGACCTAGAGACTATTATGCCAAGTGAAATAAGCCAGTCAGAGCAAGACAAGTACCATATGATTTCACTTACATGTCAAACCTAATGAACAAAATAAAGTGACGAAGAAAATAGAAACAGAGGTATGGATACATGGAATAGAATGACAGATCTCAGAGGGGAGGGGGGCGGGGGGGACTTGATGAAAGAAGGTGAAGGGAATAGCCAAAGTATATATATGCAGGACCCTTGGATACAGACAATAGTGTGGCAATGGCCAGAGGGAAGGTGGGCGCGGGCTGGGAGAAGGGGGGCAAAGGGAGGAGAAATAGGGACCTCTGCAATACTGTCGGTAATAAAAATAAAGAAAAGGTAAAAAAAACAAAGTTAACGATTGACTGGAAAAAAAGAATACTTAAAAACAATTTTATTTTATCAGTGTTTGACCTTGTTGGAAAACATTTAATCTGACATCATTTAAATGATCTCTTCTTTCTTAGTCAAGTGACCCTGGTTTTCTCAGCTGGAACGGCCCCTGTCCAAATGACCACACGTTCAAATGAGTGGCACGTACCGTGGAGGGCTTTACAGGCTGTGGCCCCCGCCCTGGAGCCCCCAGGGTGTGAGATTTACAAGGTGCCACTGAAGGACTCCGTTTCCACTGAAGTGGAAGTGAAGTCCTCATTCCACTCCCCTTACGATTCCCCACAAACTCATCTCTGCCAGAGGGAGAGGTGGAGATGATGTCAGCCAGGATGGCTGGAGGGCGTTAGTTGGGTTGGCTTTGGTGAGTGGGCAGGAAATAGATGAACTCCATGCAGGACGGGGGCTTGACTTCACGGCTGCCTGAGCTCTCCCTGCTTGCGGGGGAAACAACGGCATGGGACCTGCAACTCTTCCCCTGCCCTTAAGCTTAATCTCCGTTTCTAAAACTTGAAACGTACAATACATACCTTTCCTTGAATGCTTACTGGGAAGTTTACATGCATTTCACTCATTTAATCATCCCAAGTCTTTAAGGTAAATTCTGTTATTATTTTGGAATATAGAGGCCAGACATGTTACGGATCTTTTCTTTTCTCCAGTGGTCCCAGAGCCAGTAAGGACAATGTCAGAGTTTCAACCCAGATGTTCTGATTCAGACCACATGAGCTGAACAGCAGCAAAAATGGCTTCTTAGAAGAGGCCTTACTGTCCCTCAGGAGTGTCAGAGGTTTAAATACGGTGTCATATGTTCAAGGTACAATAAGCATCCGATATGTTATTATAATTATTACATCCATATCCCAAGAAAAACTCACTTCTTCCTGTGCCTCTTTTTCATTTTCCGAAAGCAGCCTTCAGAATGCTTACTAGGACCGCTTGGGAGCAGAGGGGTGGGCTGCCACCCAGAGCTCTGCCTAGGTACTCAATGCCACGTACCCTAGAACGCGGGTCAAGGCACCAGGCAGGTCAGGGCCAAGAGTCCAGTTCCCGCGGGTACTTGCTGAGTGGCTCCAGAGAAACTTCTCAGCCTCCCTGAGCCTTAGGGGCCCTCACCTGCAAAATGGGAGAATTCATGCCTCCCTGTGAGAGTTCTCACAAGGAGTAAATGAGAGGACGCACCACCGGGGCATGACAGAGACCAGGCCACGAGAATGAGTCTACATCCCAGCAGACCCTGAATCCCATCTGGTAGAGTCGAGTGCGGCCATAACAGATGGGGGGAGGATTCTGATTCAATAATTCTGGTTTCACGTCACGTTGTAGAAGCCTGAGTGGCATTTTAATTCATCTGCTTTTTGCAGACTCTTGTCAGCCCTGTCTGGTTTCCCAAATTCAAAAAAGATGGTTGTGGTTATAGTTTTGAAACCACGTAAGTATTAGAATCATGTAAATTTTTTTTCTTCTCTTGTAAAATCTCTTTGGCTATTCTAATTCTTTTGCTGTTTCACATAATAACAACAAAAATGCCTGCTAAGATTTTGATAGAAATTGTATTCAATCTATGGAAAAATTCGCTATGAATGACCACCTGTAAAACATCAAGTCTTCCAACCCACAAACTTGGTATATTTCTCTATATATTTAGGTCCTTTTTAATTCCTCTCAACAATGTTCTGTAGTTTTCAGTGTGTTTTTTCTGTTTATTTCTAATTGATTTAATCTCTTTGATCTTATAGCAAATTGATTTTTTTTTCTTAATTTCATTTCTGGATTGCTCATTGCTAGTACACAAATAAAACCAACTTTTATATTAACCTTACTAAACTTGCTTATTAGTTCTAGCAGTTTATTTTCTAGATCACTAAGAATTTTCCACATAAAATACTACCTCACCTGTGAATAAAGACAGTTCTGCTTTTTTCCCAATCTTTCTCTCTTTAATATTTTTGTGTCCTATTGAACCAGCTAGAATATCCGGTAAAATGAATAGATATGGTGGAAACATTCTTGCCTTGTTCCTGATCTTGTGGGGAAAACATTCACTCTTTCACCATTAAGTGTGGTGGTAGCTACGAGACATTTGTAGACGCTGAATTTTAGGTTGACGAATTCCCTTTCTGTTCCTAGTTTGCTGTGAGATTTTATTTTGAATGAACGTTTAACTTTGTCAAATGCTTTTTTTAATCTATTAAGGTAATGATGTAGTTTTTTCACTTGTTTATTCACAAGGAATAGAAGAGGATCTGATTTTTTTATGTTAATATAATCTTACATTCATGACATGCACCCTACTCTGTCACAGTGGATAATGATTTTTGAATGCTGCTGGGTTTGACTTGCTAATATTTTGTTAAGGATTTTTGCATAGCTGTTTGTGAGAGATACTGGCTTTATTTTCTTGTGATACCTTTTCTGGCCTTAATATCAGAGTAATACAGGACTCAGAAAATGAGTTGGGAAGCGTTTCTATGCTTTTTTGAAAGAATTTATTTATAATCAGTATCATTTATTTCTTTACAATTTCGATAGAAATCACTAACAAGTCATTTGGCCACATTTTACTTGTGAGAGGATTTTAATTACTGATATCATCTACTCATTATACTAAAAATGGACTGCACTGGATATTAGGACTTCTTGAGCCAGTTTTGGCAATTTGTGTCTTCTTCAGAATTTATCCTCTTGTTGGCATTTATGTTGTTGACAGTATTCTCTTATATTTTGGAAGGCTGGTAGCAGTGTCCCCTTTCATTCCTAATCTTGACAACTTGTGTCTTCTTTCGTTTCTTAATCTAACTACAGAGTTATCATTCTGTTAACCATTTCAAGGAGCCAAACTTGTGTTCATGGATTCTGTATAGTGTGTACATTTTCTATTTTATAGATATTGTTTTGGCTTTTTTTCTCTCTTTCCATCAAGAAAAGCGCTTCAGACTCACCCGGTAGCCGACATCCTCCAAGACAGCAGATGTGCTCACAGCAGACTCGGCTTGCCACAGGGTCTCCTTGATGCTGCAGCCATAGACAAACACGTTCTTCTTTTGGGAGTGGCCATGGAAGTCACAGAAGACCTACAAAGGCCAAACAAAGGAAACAGTAAATCCCCATCACATCCATTGATTTCTTAGGAGTTTAAAATTTCCCTTTTCTCGGGTAGATGCTGTTCAGCAAGCAGAAAGAGCCACAGGGGCATCACTGGAGGCTTTGGTAAGAGCTGCGTTGGTCAAGTTACCTGGGAAAAGGTTAGCTCGGATGGGGTTTAGGACTGAACAGAATATGAGGAGATACACTTGTGGCGAGAGAAGAAACAGGGTTAAAAGGAGAAGAGATAGAAACCAAAGCTTTTTAAAAAATATTTTATTTATTTATTTTCAGAGAGAGAGAGAGAAACATTTACGTGAGAGAGAAACACTGATCGGTCGCCTCTCGTACACAGCCCAGCATGGGACCAAACCTGCAGCCTAAGCATGTGCCCTGGTCGGGGACTGTGAGTTGGTGGCGACCCTTCGCTTGGCAGGACAGTGCCCAACTAACTGAGCCGCATCTGTCAGGGTAGGCCAAAAGCTTCTTTTTTTTTTTTAAATGAGAGTTTTAAATAACTTTAAAAGTCAATAGGAAATATCCACTTAAAGTCTCTAGAATGGGTACTCATATTAATGAAGTCAGTCAAATCTAGTGTTATGTTTTGCCCTCATTAAGAGTTTAACACTCACAGAATTCATTCTGACACATTGCTCAGGTGTCTGATGATATACATTAGCAAAATCTTGTAATTTCTTTGGCGTGCAAGCTACTTCCTGCCGAGTCAGAGTGTGTACTTATCTCCCCGGACCATATTGACCTTTGATCCTACTTATTAGATGGGGGCAACATAGAGTAGTCACGATATAGCTTTAAAAAAAAAAAAGAGCATCGTCTTTCAAGTCATTTGTCCCAAGTGAGTTTGTCACAGGATGTTTAAGCCGAGGAAGACTAGTCTCGTCACACAATGTATCACTAGGATAAGGGAGGCTCGAATGGCTGGGGGTTCCAAATTGTCAGTTCCATTTAGGTAAGATCACATGCCCCCATTCCAAGTTCTGGATCTCATTATTTGCAAATCAGTTCCTACTGTTCCAGACACTGCAACTGTCAGTTTAATTTAGAAATCTACAAAGATAACTTTGTGTTTCATTCTCAGCAATACCAGGCCCTATGATTATAGGACATCAGATATTATTTAATGGCTGTTATAGTTCTTTGGTTCTCAAACAATACAGTGAGTTGAAAGTTAAAAATCTAATCCTGCCATGTTCTTTCTGTAACCATTCAAATGAATTAAAAAGGCTAAGGCCTTTGCAGTCCTCACTGCTGCTATAATGGTCAGTTGTAGCAGCTACTTGGGCGCCCAAGGTGTTTGCTGAGTTCCTAGCTCATTAGAATGAGCCATGGGCGGCTGCTTAACTGATTGGGATGTCATCGCATGGCACGCCTTATTAGTGCCCCTTTTGTCATTGGCCAGGGCTGATCCTAAGAACATGATCAAATTCACTACCGAATCCCATCCTTCTATGTGCATCCATACAAAAGAAGAGGTGAACCAAGTTTTAAATAGGCAAAAAAACCCCTGAATCAACATTTCACAAGAGAGAATGTCCAAATGGCTATCGGGAAAATGAAAATGGGCTCAACCTCAATAACATCAAGGGCCTATAATTTAAAGGCCACAGTGCCCTGCCACTGCCTCTCACGGAATTGATTAAGCCACAAAGACAGGCATCGCCAAATGCTGACCGGGATAGGGGGCAAGGGGAGCTCTTGAACCCAGCCTGGGAGACTATCAGTTGATGCCACTTCTTTGGAGAACTAAAGGGGAGTGGCTTCTGAAGTTGAACATGTACATATTATAGACCCCCAGCAACAGAAATGCACACACTGGGTCCCAGAAGAGCCCAAGTGTGCGCAGAGGAGCGCGCCTGTTACTAACCTAGCGTTGCGAACTGCAGGACGGGCTAGTCAGCTGCAGTGCCGTGACCCAGCAGAGCGCTCTCCAGCACGGCGAGTGAAAAAGCAAGCAAGACGGAAAAGGCTACATTTAGGTGATTTCCTCTATATGATGTTCAAAAATAGGCAAAATGAACGTGGTGACAGAAAGTAGAGGAGCATTTATGTTTGGGGGGATAGTATTTTCTGGGATCTCTGGGCAGCCGGTAGTGTTTTCTTAACTTGGTTGGTGATTACATGGTGTGTTCATTTCAGAAGACTTTGTCAAGCTGTATGGTTGTGATCTGTGTATTTGAAATGAACATATGCTACAACACATTTGTGTATCTCAAAGAGAGAGAAGTCCTATTTTAATGAGGTATTTCCTCCCATTTGTTCCTTAGTCTCTGCAAGTGTAGCCTTTGTGTATTAAGGACAAAGGTGCTTGTCAAATTTACTGATATACAGAACTGAGGACCAGTGATAGCAGAATAAATACGTAAGACTGGAAATTAGAAGGGGCAAAAAGAACAGAATGAGCAGGAATGGAAACATTTAAGTGGGAATAAGTGTAACGTCCCACAATTAGGTTCAAGGAGCGGCACAGTGAAGGACAGAAGCACGGAGCTAAATAGAAGATTTAGAAAGAGAGATCTGAAGGCTTTCGATGGCAGTTTGTTCAGAATGAATCAGTAGCCACAGATGTCAAAAATTAATCTAATTAATCCAATCATAAATTGCCTCTCCAGAAGTAAAGTGGCTATATATTAAGGGAATAATCAGTTCAGTGTACTTCATACAATCAATTTATATCTCACACAGT